>PVKM010023683.1:0-20982 GCA_004027735.1 Carollia perspicillata | reverse complement strand
GGAAAGTACTTATTCCAGAATTTATTTATATCCAGTTTAAAGAACACAAACTCCTGTGTATCTAGTGCTCAGGCCATGAAATGGGATATCTTCAGAATCCCAGGGGCCCTCCAGGTGGTCCTGCTGGTCCCACCTCCTTGCCTTCCCACAGAGGTAAGGCAGCCCTAACTTCTGTCTTCCTTGCCCAGGTTTTGCAGCCTCAGCATGCTTCCCTAAGCAATATAGTTTAGTTTTCTCTATTTTTGAACTTTGCATAAATGGAATCTTCTCCTTTATTTTATTTGTGTGTGTGTGTGTGACTTGTTTCTTTTATGACTTGCCCATTTAATTTATCAATGAGACTCATCCACTTTCCCATGTTGAAATTCTGGACCATTGGAGATTTAATGTAAGAAGTTCAGGTCATATTATTTATTAGAAAGTCACAATTAAGAAATAAAGGCACAAAAATGTCCTGTGCACTTTTATTTTCATCAGTTGTAATTCTGTTCCATTCTACCCTCTTCTCTTCTATTCTGTCTCATTTCAGTCTATTCCCTAAACCTTGCAGGTCCGGATAGCTCCCTTCACCCTCCCCACACGACCCAGCACAGGCAGCCTCATCTCTGGTTTGCTCAGGTGCAGCAGGTTCTCCCGTCATCTCCTGGCCTCCTCACCATCATCAGTTTTGCTGCCTCTAATATATCCTTCATGTAGCATTCGAAACAATTGCTAAAATGGAAATTTTCTTATCTCCTCCTATTTAAAAGAATTAAAGGAAGTTATCATTGTCTTTAGTCAGAGATTGCTGTATAACTAATGTCTGACTCCAGCGAGCATTATTTTTCTTAGATGTAGGTCTATGAGTTAGTTAGGTGGACTCTACTTCACAAAGCTTGTCTCTAAGCTTAGGGTCGAGTTCACATCTGCTCTATGTGGCTCCATATTCTCCTTGAGTCAGTGGCTACCTGAGGCCAAGCCAAACTATCTCCAAACATACCATTGGCTAAAGCAAGTCCCGTGGCCAAGTCCACCATCAGTTGGTGGGGAAGTATGTTCTGCCCACTCCAGTACACTGCAAGGCCACAAGGCTGAGGGGAGGGATTGAAGAATTGAGAAGAATAATCTAATCTAAAACCATTGTTAAGTAGCAGTTCTTTTTGTTCTTACTTAGTTTGCTAATTTCCTTATTCTCTTATGGACTAGTTCAGTGATTTTATTTGACTGTGAATTCCCATAAAAATATCATGTTAAATCTCAAAGAGGGACATACGTTGAAGACTATAAACAGCTGAATTTGGTGATGCTTGAGGAGCTCTGTGATTTGGAGCAAATCAATTCCAGGTGACTGTCTCACTTTCCATGTCCAAAGGAGAGTATTTCTAAATGTATCTCTTGTGAATTCTAAGTAAATGTACAGAATAACCTATTTGTCAAAAAGTAGGATATTAAAAATATTCCTAGGTTTCTTTTGCTAAGGAGGCATGGACGAGGCCGCACCTCAGCCTTCGCACCTGCGCCTGTCATCAGGACGACGTCCCTCATCTCTCAGCTTGGTAGCGCGATCCACGTTGTTGACCAGGAAGATATTTACCCACAGTATTGGAACAATAACCTTCCTTTTTTTCTCTTTGCTGTAGGACATAATGATTATATTTGTCCAGCTACCAATCAGTGCACAATAGATAAGAACCGGCGCAAAAGCTGCCAAGCCTGCCGACTTCGGAAGTGCCATGAAGTCGGAATGGTGAAGTGTGGTGAGTGCCCCTTCCCTTCTCACTGTGTGGGGGACGTGCGGAGAGCTACAGGGACCTATACTCTGGGCGAGAGGAGCTTTGGGACCTGCGAGTCATCTTTGAGTGTTCCTGTGCTGTCACATTAGGGGGCAGTGACTTATTCCCTGTATCTGCAGAGGACAGAGCTGGGGAGAGAGGGAGCAGGTACAGGCGGCGGTTTTGGCCCACGCAGGGAAGAACCTTCTGCAGTTCAAGTGGTCTGACAACAGAGTAGGCTGCCACATGAATTAGGGCACTCGGCACCAGAGTGCTCACACAGGGGCTGGATGACCGTCCGCCTGAGGCCTGGAAAGTCTAAGGATGAAAGTCTGGTAAATGTTCACAGTTAAAGCTGTGATGAGAAAGTGGCGTGTCCTGTGAGTCATGTGGGTGGCATAGACAGACTCATGCCTGTCCCTCCAGTAGCTTCCAAGAAGTGGGAAGAAATACACAGGAGTCAGAACCATGAGAGAACTGTGGAAAGCACACAGAGCATAGGTCTTGTTCCGTGACCGTGTGTGTGTGTGTGCATATGCTGGAGTAAAGAGGTGTATCTGCAGGTGCGCGCGTGCACACACACACACACACACACACACACAGAGGAAAATAAAGCCAAGGAAGATGAGCACATTAGCATAACAACCGACAGTGGTGCCTACACCTTGCTCTCTCCACCTGGCTGCCTTTGATTCACTTGTCTGCACACACCTGCTTGTTTCTATATAGCTCTGCTTGTACTTTTTGTACTCTTCCACTGGCCAAAATTTTGCCTGAGGTTAGTTGTAATTTCTCTCTTTGTAACTATTTCAAACTTTTAAAACAAAAGTCTCTCCCTCTTTTTCTCTGAAAATCTCTTGGCAGCTGTCTCTTTAACATTCTCCGCCCTCCTTTTCTCCGTATGGACAATAGACAGGACCCCTCACCCAGTTCAGAATTACCGCAGTTCTCTCAACTCGAGGACGGTCCTCTGGCTTCCCAGTCCCACCAATGTTTCCAGCCTCCTCTGGGAAACGTCCTCTCAAAGCCCGGGGTCTCCCAGTGTGTACTGGTGACCCCCTACAGCACTCAACGTTTCTGCTCCCACCCCTTCAGTTATATCCTTACCAGTAACTGGTGGGCTTCTTCCCAAACCTATTTCTACTCATCGCAGTTGTTATATAATCTAATTAAAATGTATGGAAACATATGAAATATGAGTGGGAAAACACAGTTGTTTCTGTGAAAGCTTTGAGTAAAGCTGTGACGGACTAGTAGCAATTGTGTCGGGTAGGAATGGGTGAGATACGGGGGTGGTTATAAACCGGAAAGATTCTGAATTCAGATCGCTTTATGAGTACCTCAATTTTTGCTCTGTTTTAAAGAAGCTGGAACCGATAATTCAGAGAAAATATATCACGGGTATAGTTTATGCAGGAAAATAGTGTGATTTAATTGGCAGAGGTGCTTAAAGAGAAAGTCTTGCTCCCTGACAAAAGACTGCAAATACACGTTTCATGGTTTAAGTGACAGTATTTTAAGGTGAGTGGATATTTTTTTAAAAGATTTACAGTTTAGTCTTGGGATAAGAATGCTTTTATTATACACAAACAGCCAGGAGAACAGTCTGAATAGCCGTGGATTTGATCTGTCTCCCTGGGTGGGGATGACAGCTCAGCATCTTTCGGATGCGGTTTCTTTATTCGCCTGCATGCAGGTGCACGTGCGTGGAGGAAATTTGATAGGGGGTGGTACGAAATAGTGCTGCTGCTATTTTCTAGCTCTTCTATCTTAGGCAAGTTACTGGAGATTCCTTGCGCCTGGTTTCTCCTCTGTACGTTGGAGCTGGTAACAGCACCTGTCCTCCAGAGCAGTGGTCAGAATGAGATAATCCATGTGCTATGAGCGGGGTCTGACACACAGAAGCTTCCAGCAGGTGATACTGCCCTTATTATCATTTACCGTTGTGGTCATGGTCAAGGTCACTTTCTAATGTGGAGCACCCCCATTTGGTAGAGACTACAACTGTCCTTGGTAGAACAATGTGAGTTCCTTGTCAAGATCCTCCTTTTATTGATCCTAGAATCCCCATAACTTAGTACGGGGCCTGGGACATAAGCACTTTATCAGTGAAAATTAGTCAAATACATGTGAGTGTATGATTCACACCTTTCCATTTTGCATGTAAACCTGTTTGTAAACTCCTTATCCTCATATACTCTACAAAAAAAGAAATGTGTGATCAGAAAGTTACTTTCTTAAACCTTACATTTTGTTCCATTTCACCATGGGGGTAATAATTGATCTTAACTATCTGTAGCACTCCATCTGATTACTGATAAAAATGAATTATAGTTTAGGCTTTTAATTCTTTGGTAATAAGTTAGATTTGAATATCTCTGGATGGAGAGAGTCCTTGTACTGCAACTAGCCAAGGATAAAGGGAAATTCAGATAATTTTTTTTGGAGCAAATAATTTAAGTTTGCTCATACTTGTTAATTAATATATTTTTTGAAGTGGACGATTGGATTTAGTGAACAAATATAATGGGAGTATAGAATCTAGACATTTTGCAGGTTTGAACTTTCAGATTATTTTTAAGGGAAAATTTATATAAACTTGTACCCATGCTAATGACATCCTGACTAATAACACATCTTTCTTAGTTTTAATTTCACATTGGTCTTTAACCACTGGAACTTAGTCTGTTTATGTTTATTGTGATCACTGATATTTGGGTTCATTTCTGTCATATTATTTTGTGCTTTTAAAAAATTCATAATGATTTTCTACTTTTTTCCTTTTTTGAGTTGATCACATTTTCTTGTTTTCTTTATTTTCTTCTACTAGTATAGAAGTCATATTTTCTTTTTCAACTTTTTTAGTGACAGCATTTTATGTATTCTTGATTATTTGAGAATTCCAGCCAGTTCTCTAATAGAAACCTCTCGGCTCAAATAAAGAAACTTAGAAAATTCTAATCAAAGTCATTCTTCTCTCATGTTACATGGTATGTTATTGCCTAGGGTTTTGGTTCTACCTCGTTTCTCTACTTGCAAAATTGATGATTATTTTATTCATTCAGTGCTTTTTATATTCAATCTCATACTTACCAATTTATTTTCTAACCATTGTTGCTTGAATCACATTACTTCTTTTCAGTCCTTTTTTCTCCATTCACAACAAAGCAGTATAGTAGTTAGTTCAAAGGGGCTGTGAGTGCTATAGCTTCTTACTCTTTGTTTAACTGAAAATGTCTTTAATTTATCCTCACTCTTAAATAATGGTTTAGCTTGGAATATTATTCTATATTGAAGGGTTCTCCCCTCCCCCACTATCTTAAAGCCATTATCTCACTGTGTTCTGGCCCATAAACTTACTGTAACTGAAACATTTTCCTTTTTTTCACATTGTCCTTATTATCGTTCAAATACAGTTGTCTTCATTTCCCCCCCACCCACTCCCCATCCTTGATTCTACCCTCCTTTGGCTTTGTCCATGTGTCCATACATGTCCCTACCAGCACAGGAATAGAAATACACCTATAAAACAGAGAATCTAGAAGAGGACACTTTTATATACAATGATTATTTTTTAATCCTCACTGGAGGATATATTTATTGATTTGAGAGAGAGAGAGATGTGAGAAAGAAACATTGATGGTTTGCCTCCTGTATGCGCCCTGGCTGGAGATTGAACCTTCAACCTAGGTGTATGCCCTGACCAGGATTCGAACTCAGAACTTTTTGGTGTTCATGGATGATGCGCCAACCAACTGAGCCATCTGGCCAGGGCACAATTATTTTTTAAATGACAAGGCATTTTATAAAATTTAATGGGAAAGCTTATTCAATAAATACTATTGGGAAAATTGCACATGCAATTGGAAAAACATAACATGAAATATCAATATGATGTGAAACAAACATACATGAAATTCTAAATAGATTTTAATTACAAAGTTCTTAAAGAAGATATTAGGAGAATATTTGTATAATTTTGATGGGAAACAAAAAGATAGATTTGGCTATGTACTACAGCTTTGATGACAAGATAAACCATGACAAATGTTGCATACAACGAAAGTTGTTTATTGTTACTATATAAAACACCTTTCTAGATCATTAGGGGGAAAAGAGGACGAGAGAAACAAGCAGGCGATTTACAAGTAAAAGACGGATAAATTAGTCAACTATGCTAGTAATTAAAAAATACAATAAAATGAGATTGTTTAATCAGCTGTCAGATTAGCAAAGATTAAAAATTATCTTTAATGCCCAATGGTGTTATGAAAAATAGGTAGCCTTAAAGTATTATTTGGATTATAAATTTAAAAATACTTTTGGATGGTAACCTGTTAATGTAGATCAATATTTAAATATACATGTGTGCTTTGTTACAGCAACTTAACATCTTTGAATTTGTTAGAAGGAAGTAGTAATTGGATACATGTACAAAGATGCATTTTCACTGTAATATTTATACTAACAAAGAAATTTATGACCAACCTAGATTTCCATCAACAGGAGCCACTTTAAATTAGTGATGCTATATTCATAAAACAGAATGCTATACAGATTATTAAATTGAAATAATGAAATGGCACAGTTTATAATAAAAAGCTTATAAAATAGTATATACACTATGATGTCATTTTGTATATAAAATATGGAAAAGTAAAAAAGTATTAAAAGACAAAGGATTTATGCCAAAATTTGTGCTCTTCTATATTTTCCAGATTTTTTCAATTGATTATTTGAAAGACTTATTTGAGTATATAAAAAGAATATGCACACACACACGTACACAAATGCATGCAATCAAACATTTTAAGAATGTATTATAAAAGTGTATTGGATAACTGTTTGGAATTATCAATGTTCATTTCCTAGTTTTCCCCCATCTTCTGCCTGAAGAAAATTCCTAATTTTAAGGTTTGGAAAGTGAGGCATGTCAGCACCCTTTAAAAGGGGAATGGATTTGGTACCCATAGATGATCTTGAAAGGAAGACCTTGAGATCATTTGTACTGTTGTCCCTGAAACGTTGTGTAGCTGATTTTTGCTAATGCGGTCATGACTATAATAAAAATTGGTCCATATCCTGTGGGCTTCAGAAAACCAGTCAGGCTTCTGGTCTAAGAGGCATTCTGAGAACAGACCCAGGTTTTACAGTGATGTCCTTTCTTCATTTCCACCCTGGCTACTGTGGGAACTCTGGGCTCGGGAAGGGGCCGGGGAAAGCACTGTCATCCGCTCTTCCCTTCAGGCTCCAGGAGAGAAAGGTGTGGGTACCGCGTAGCACGAAGGCAGAGAAGTTCCGATGAGCAGCTGCACTGTCTGAACAAAGCCAAGAAAAGTGGTGGACACGTGAGCCGAGTGAAGGAGCTGCTGTTGAGTGCCCTGAGCCCGGAGCAGCTGGTGCTCACGCTCCTCGAGGCAGAGCCGCCCCACGTGCTGGTGAGCCGCCCCAGCGCGCCCTTCACCGAGGCCTCCATGATGATGTCCCTGACCAAGCTGGCCGACAAGGAACTGGTGCACATGATCAGCTGGGCCAAGAAAATTCCAGGTAGGGCTCTCTGCGTCTTAGCTTCCCGTGTATTTGTAGGAAGGCCTGCCTCTAACGTTTATGGTGCAAGAGTGCAAAGTGGAGGCCCACAAAAGATGTCTCTGTATTTAACAGTTTGACAGCTTGATTTGTAACCTTTAAATGAAATATGTTCTTTCTTCCTCTCTCTACACATCCACCTTCCACACAGTCTGGATGACCAGGTTCCAGTTTTGACTTTTTGGACAACTCTGAGTTCTCTCCCACACGTCAGAGCCCCGTCTGTTCTCTTCCTAAAACTGCGTTCCCACCCCCAGATCCGTCCCACGGGGCCTTGTGCTCACCCTGTCCCACATGCCCAGCCGTCTGTGGACGTTAGCCTTTGGTCACCTCTCATGCCTGTTCTGAGAGGGTAGACCAGGGCGGAGACCCAGCTAGGCTCTGGAAATGGACTTGGGGCCATTTGGGCAGGAAATTCAAGGGCTCTGGGACTTGGAACATGTTCTGAAAGGAAGGGATCTGGTCTCCGCAGTGACCAGTCTCCGGGGCGAGGACTCCTCACCCTGAGAGGAGGGGTGTAGGCAGGTGAAGGTCGAGTGGGTGCAGTGTGACCAGTACAAAAGTAAAAGATTTGTCAGATGCTAAGTAGGGATTTAGAAACTACTTTTACAGTAGAGAAAGAATTCATAGGATGTACATGAACAAATACATACAGACAAAAAGAGTAAATCAGCAGCTGAAATAACATGAATCATCCGTAAACCTGAAGTGCTATCGGGTTAAAAATAGATTTGATGATTCACTAGTCATCCGGAAACAGCATCTTCCATGCTGTAAGGCAATCATTTCCCCAGGCCAGTTGGTAGTATGTACTTGTAGTACTGCACTGTGCTAAAACTACCATCTAATTTTTATTTGCATTGGTGTTTCTGTGAGAGTGAATCTAGGATTCTTACATAGATGGGCAGCAACCCATCACCCTCCGAAAGGGCTTATCTGTGCATGTCTTTACAGTCATCTAAGAAGTGAGGTCTCTCTGAGTTCTGATCCACTAGGGACAATTCCCGTGGCCTGGGCGTGGCATCTGCAGCGAGCAAACTGAAAGACCGGGAGTGTGGAGAAGCTGGGTGAAGAGCAGCTGGGGGTAAAGAGCCGTGGGACCCAGGCCTGCGGTAATAGTATTTCTTTGGATCTTTTGTTGGCTCTGAGCTTCCTGGGGATTTTCTGGCTTCCAGTTCTGTTTTGATAGTCTAGCATCTTCGCCTTTGCCAGAATTAAATTATATTATTTTACCTTCTCTGCTTTTGCCCACAGGAGACAATACTGATGCTCTTTCCTTTGGCTTTTGCAGTATATGTATTACAAATACTATTTTTTCAGAACCCCATGCGGAGTGGAGTGGTGGAATTAATTAATGCTGCGAGATGTGTAGTTTCTTTGTGCCATAACAAAACCAAACTCTAAAGCTGCATTAGGCCCTCTTCAAGCCTGGTATTTTGAAAAGTTTTCAGAAAACTTAGGTGTAGTCTGAAGGTGTTATTCCCCCCTCCCCCCAATACCATCTGATATATTTCTTATCCAAACAAAAAAAATTAAATTATCATCTAGTCTTGATCTTGTTGAACATCTACAAATATAAAAGCTTGGTCTACCTTGGTAGGTTATCATCTGTAAATGTGGGTGAGATTGGAACATGTACACATATTAGGAACCTGAATTGAGCATAGATTGTGGCTTTGGAAAGGATTTATCGATCTTTCCATTCATTACTCCATTAAATTCTTCTGGGTGCAGATTTCCATTATAATTGTCAAAGATTTGAACCACGTGTGTTCCCCATGCCATAGTTTCCTCATCTGTAAGGCAAAGATGATGCAAGATCCTCCTGCCTGTAGGAAATTCTCAGGGGCAGGCATTGTTACCCCTATTTTGCCTACAAGAAAACAAAGACAGGGGATTAAGAAACTAGCAAGGAAGAGGCTGAGCTGGAATTCTAACCAGAGCCCGTTGCATGCCAAGACCACTGATTTGGTGACTGTATTTATATAATAAATACTACTTCCTCCTTTTATCGTGGCTTGTGGAGAAAGCACCAAAAATCTCTGATTTGCTTTTGAAGTGCTCACCTCCCTAGAAATTACCTGTTTACTTTCCGCTTCTTTGACCAATGCATGCTATTAGACTGTCAGGCTGTCGGGACCTGCTTCAATTGTTATATTTGCTCTTCAGGATAGAATAGCCTAGAGTCAGTGCTCCCACATAGAGAAGAGTGATTCTAACACTGGATGGGAAATTTTAAGCAATCAGAAAAATCCTTTCAGTCGAGGCCTTGACTTTCTGCAGAGGCTGGCCCTGCTCTCTCTGCACGCCCCTCCTCCTCCCAGCCCCAATCATGGTCAGGGCCAGACAGGCAGCCTCTCTGGCGGGCAGCAATGCAGGGCCATTATTAGGATACAGCTCACAAAGATTGGTTCCAGCTCTCTGTACTTTACTAGCATCTGCCTGGGGAGCTGTATATGCCCAGGTAACAGTCCTTTATAAACTCTAAATGAAGTATAAGTTACCTCTAGAAGGGGTCCAGGACTGGAAACTGAGTTGTGCACCATAAGTTCAAAATTTTCTTCCTTAGGTCAGCATATAACCACGTGTTTAAAATATGATCGTTCCCTTATTGTTTGTGTTTTCAAAGCTTTTGAAAACTTGCTCTTCTGTTTCTAGAGAAACAGGGAGCTGAGGAGGAGGGCGGGTGTGTCTCACAGCCCCTTGCTTTCCCCAGGCTTCGTGGAGCTCAGCCTGTACGACCAAGTGCGGCTCCTGGAGAGCTGCTGGATGGAGGTGCTAATGGTGGGGCTGATGTGGCGCTCCATTGACCACCCCGGCAAGCTCATCTTTGCTCCTAACCTCATTCTGGACAGGTGAGAAAAATGCATTGTGTCTCTTCTTTGACTTGAATGAATGGTTGGGTGAGTGGGAACAAAGCCCTGGGTGCTGCAATTACAATTTCACACCTGACAGGGCAGTTAAGAGGATTTCAATGTCACGAGCTCCTTCACTGGGTCAAGAACCCAAAAAGGAGAGAATGGGTACAAGGATTCAGTGTCCTGTGACTCATTCCTAGTGTGGTAGTTGTAATAGGGCCCGTGTTCTGCAGGGTACGTGGCCACCAAGTGAACATAAATCCGCTTGGATTTTTCGGCATTAAAAACTCCATTTGGGGGCTCTAGTTTCAAGTTGTCCTGCTGATCTTTCCACCCATCAGGAGCAATGACATTGCCAACTATCTGGATAGGTGATCAAATTCTTACAAATCTGCCAGATTTATTTTAACGTTCTTTAACTCATTTTTAATTGCATGTACTATGTAGCATTTTTGGCAATAGCAGTGGAAGGAATGGTCATTAAAACCAACGAAAGTTAATAGAAACCAAGCTGGAACTTGGTTGCATTTAGTTTCCTTTTAAAGATAGCGCAGAAAAGGAGCCGGTTTTTAATGAACATAGGTGAACTGTTCGCGGAAGGAGCGCCGGGAGAGACAGCACTCAGGCAGTTCAGCGGGGAAAGCGGGGTAATTTCTTGGTGTAAATTTGAGCAGTTTGAAAATCTCCACAGAAATTGATTTCCATGTTCCTTATTTTGAAAAAGTTCTGGTGTTAAATGTGTAGTCACGCTTGACTCTGTGCAAGGTGAAAGGGTACCTAAGGCTGTGAATGAAAAGTGGCTGCCCCAGCTCTTGGTGTTACCTCTTTAGATCATCAGAAAGTCCTCCTGCACATGTTAGGCGGATGAAAAATGTCCCCACGGTATTAGCAACCATTTTACCTGTCATGGGTGACAACATTGGTAGAGGACTGTTCTAAGTAATGGAGGTGTTTTGGTGGAGAACGGAGCCTGTGGGGAGAGCTGGAATAGGGGGTGTGGCTCAGGCAGGAGCAAGCCCAGATGGTAAGCCACACGGGGAGGTTCTGAAAGCCTTGGGCAGGTAGGACCCTCCAGTAACAATCAACACAGCTAACGGATCGGCTTGTGTGTGCCAGGCACCGTCTTTAGCATTTGGTGTGTGCTCATCCATTCCACGTTCACAGCAGCCCTTTCTGGGTGAGCACCACTGTTACCCCTTTTCTTCAGACGTGGGAATGGGAGGTTAGGTGCTTTCCTACAGTTATGGAGTAGTAGGTGGTGGGGCCGTGAGACCTGCACTCTTTTCTGCAACAGTACATGCCTCTCAGAGGCATAGAGAACTGGAAGAGAAAAGAGGAGGCTAAAAGGCAAACTCACTTTCTTTTGTACTTTATTATTTTGTCTTAGAACAAATCTATTCTACCTTTTGCCCACTTCAAAAGTGCAGTCTGCTGTCATTTCACAGAACCCTGTCACAAGGCAGGCTGAAGGCTAAGCAGCCAGTCAAGCCATCCCTCCTGTCCATTCATTCATTTGCATCGTTCCACTTGGTGAAAGCCATATTCATCCCCCCTACACACACACACACAAATACACCCATTCAATTTTCCTATAGGAAGAAATGGCTTCACCTGATGAACCAACACATTTGCAGACTTGGGATTAAGTTATTTTACTTTTTGTGTTTTTTAAATTGATGCCACATTTAGTGTTTATTTTCAGTGACTGTTTCATTCCTGGTTTTTATTATAATTCACTCTCCTCTTTGTATGGGCTCTGTAACTTCTGTAAGTAAGTGTGGAAGTTACTATGAATCAACACAAATCCAAGATAAGTTTTAGGTGTACCTTTGGCTAGGTAATAGAAGAGAAAACAAAAAAGTCTTTTTTTTTTACAAATTATTTTTAAAAAGCACATTACTCTTTAAAAATATTTGAAAGTGTTATGTTTTACTACATGTAAATCTAGTTCATTTTATTGTCTATAGAAGAGGACTTTTGGGGAATTGCAAATACAGACATCGAGCCGGCGCTTCCAAGTAAGTGGGAGTAAGTGGCTGCTGGTGGTTATTTTTGTTGCATATCCTAACATTGTTTTTAGCACATTAACTCTGGAAAGTCTAGGATTTTAAATCTAAGGTTTTTAGTGCATCTATTCTATATGGATATGTATATAGGCAGCATAGATATGTAATGGGTATATTTTTGGAGGAGTTCCTTATTCAAAAATATTCAAAATGCTACTTATATAAAAAGTCAGAGACCATGCACCATAAAGAAATTCAGTTATGAAATTCTACAGTGTGAACAAGTAACTCTCACACTACTTGCGAGCAACTGCCTTTCAGTGGATTGTCCTGTCACGGTTCCTTGAAGTATGGCCGTATAAGCAGTGAGTACAGCTGGATTAACCCATTTGTGGAGACTGAGAGTGCAGTTTCTGCTTCCCTTTGTTCTTGCTGAGGCTTCTGCAGCAAGAAAACGTAAACCTACTGAGGATGGAGGGAAAATCCGGTTGTCCCATTAGCTTCTTTCTAACAAGGTAGTTCTCTTAGTAACCACTGGAATCACAAATTCAGGTGAAGTTCTTACCACAGGATGGGAGCTGCTATTGCTCAAAAAACCATACATGCTAAGACATTTGGTGTCCTTAGCACCAACGGAAAACTGTCTGATGTTTGATGTTAAATGTTATTAAAAAGTCAGAGGAGGTTAGGCTCTGGGCTTGGACCCTCTTATGGATGTTTTTGGAGTTTCGTAGAATCACGTATGTAACTGTGAGTGCCCGGAGTTTGCGTTGACATTAGTCATTTGTGGACTGAATTTTCCTCACGGTACCAGTAGACTTCTCACTTCTAAATGTCCACTTCCCTTTCGTACTCAGGTAAGTTTCCCCTGAGTTCAACAGTTAAGTCATTTCCATGCGTGAAGCCTTGAGACCCCCTTCCCATTGCCACCCACACAGAGGTAAACTGAGGCCTGTGGCCACATGGGTGCTGCCAGTGGATATTTACGCAGGTACAAAATAGTGTACCCCGAAGTGAGGCTCACTCGTTCAATGTTTTGTCATTGCTATCAAACAATATTTTTCTTTTAAACAGGCGTGGTGGTTATTGAATAATAAGGTAGCCTGCATGGAACTACCACTTAAAAATACTTTTATCACATTTGTTGGGGTGCCATTGGTTAACAAGGTTATATAGGTTTCAAGTGTACAGTTCTATGATACATCATCGGTCTATGGCATTGTGTATTCACCACCCAAAATCAAATCTCCTGCTGTGGGCTCTACTGCTTTTTCATTTAGCACTAGTGTGTGGACAGATGGTGTGCAAAAGGAGTTTTCCGTAGTAGATTGGTTTGACTGATATGTTGTTTCAGCATTTTAACTTTCAATTATTATACCCTCTATCTTGAATTCAAGTCTTTTAATCCCGTCCCAATTTCTGTGACGTCATCCACTGTCGATCACAGTTAGAAAGTAAGTGATACAGAGCTCATTGATTTGTTAAGTCCTTCCCCACTCTGTTCTGTATAACTCGGTTTCAGGTAGAACTTTATTAGGGTATCATTTATGAAGTACTATACCTTATTGCCTCTATAGTTACTTATTTTCTAGAAATGTATTTGGTTTCCATAGCTTGTGAAGCGAAGTGTTCTAACCTTGCCAACTCTTGAATGAAATGGTCGGCTGTCACACCTGCTGGAGAAAGCAGCAGATCTAGTTCCTTAGAGCTGGTTTGGAAATTCACCTTTTCCGTGAGGTACATATGTTCTCATTACCGTTAGTCACAGCATTTATCAGGGCTTATGAAAAACAAATTTGCATTAAACATGGCATGTATTTTAATGAGGAAATGGTTCTAATTTCAATATTTAGAAACATGCTTTCAGACACAAGTGGCAGCTTCTGCAAAATACAGGGGATTTCAGATGAGTCCCCTTAACAACTTGGGGGGTGAGCGTGTGTGCACAACTCGCCTCTGACTGAGTCTCACAGAAGAGTACAGAACCAGCTATTAAACCATCAATGCAGGAGTTGGTGGATATTTTGTTTTTGCCTCCAAAGATATTTTAAAACCAGCTTTTCTCCCAGTATGATACGTCTTCAGGCCCAACAATTACAGTTTCCAGTATTACCTCCAGCCTCCAGGAGAGTGATTTGATGATGTGGCATGAGGGGTATTTAGTGAACAAGTATTTCTCGTACTTCTGTTTGCACACTTGCGGCACGCTGCCTGGGCAAGTGCAGAGCAGGGGAGGTCGTAGGATGAGGTGTGGGGAGGGTTGGGGGTTTCCTACAGATTTTGGCACCCTTTGCCTAGGGCTCTGATTCTCCACAGTGGCCTTTCCCTATGAGTGACTTCCAGGGGACACTGGCGTTTTACCACTTACTGTGTGCGCTTTCAGAAAGCCTCAGCTGGTTGCAGAAGTTGTTATGCTTTCTTGCCAGAGGGAGCAGTGTAGACGCTTGTTGCTTTGCGTAGGTGAGCCTAGAGGGTGAGGGTTTTGAACGCTGTGGAGTGCAGGGTCCTGGCGAGCTGCTGTCCTAGCGTAGCACCGAGTGGGAAGCACTTTACCAGGTTGGGCAGGACCCACTGGTGTCAGACGCCCATCCCCAACCACCAGCATCACGGTGAATGTCCCGGCTTGGGGTTGGGGATTGAAGATGGAAACAGCCAGTTCTTTGAGTGTCTCAGGTCGCCTCAGGGGCTGCCACAGAGACTGAAAACGAAGCTCTCAGAAACCCATGGCTGCCCTTTACTGTGCACCACAGGCTTTTAGAAGCAAATGGCAGTTTTGTGACACAGTCGCCTAACTGCTTGTCAAGGACTTCCAATGACTCGGGACTGATGATAATAGAAGTTTTTGGAGAGCAGTGAGGCAGAATAATATATGTCTTGCTGGAGCTAATTGACGCTGGTATTGTCTAGATACAGTGAAACTAATTTACTTCAAAAGTCTACTTAAAGGTTCATTTTTATAAGGAATGCTCAAAGACTTTTGATGATATGGTTCAAAGCTTGTCTGAAACTTTTGCTTCAAAATAAATCTTTGACAAGTCAAACATTTCCATGTCTCCATTTCTGCCTTTCCTGATTCCGGTCCATCTTCTCTGACGGTGACTTCTTTGTATGTCATGTTAGCTTTTTTCCGAATTACATTTACGTGTCTCTTACTCGCCCCACTAGGCTCTCGATGACCGTGAGGCCGCGAGAGCTCAGCCCTGGGTACGAAGGGTTGGTTCTTCTTGGGATACTTGCTTCTGTAATGGGCAGGGTCAGAGTCTTCCGATGGGAACACCAAGTGTCTCATTTTAGTAACATGTGTCATATCTCTCGGGCTAGTTGGCCAAAATGGTTTAGACGATCAACAAAAGTGTTATTCCTTTAACATTTATGAACAGGAGAAGGAAAATGTAATTCCAAGGCACACTTTTGTCTAAATAGTATTTATTCAAATGTTTACTTCAGGGACTTAGAGGAAATACCCTTTCCTCTTTATAAGAAGATAATTCTAGTTATTTCACATCCCTGGGTGTGGTCTCATCACCACCTTGTTATAGTTAAAGCATGTACAAAATAAAATTTAAGATTAAAAAGAAAATACTCCTTATTGCCTTTGATGTTCGCCCAAAGCTGTAATTTTCTTAAGTTTTCAAATGAACTCTTGTAGGGACGAAGGGAAATGTGTGGAAGGAATTCTGGAAATCTTTGACATGCTCCTGGCGACAACTTCAAGGTTTCGTGAGTTAAAACTCCAACACAAAGAGTATCTCTGTGTCAAGGCCATGATCCTCCTGAACTCCAGTAAGTAAGCACACAGCTGGGCCGTGTTTGATTGGGAAGGGGGTGGGGAGGGAATGCTATTTCTAGAGAAGCATTGAACTTACCATTTTATTTTAAAAGGCGAAAATGGCTTCCTTTCCTACTTCTGTTTCATTTGATAGGGATTTAAACTGTAGCTAATTTGAATATAAATTGTTCATTGAGTGAATTACTGGTAGTAATTTTAAAAGTGGCTCAAGCCACTCTGCTGGAAAAGAGAAAAATGAACTTTACAATGTTTACTACTCAGCCTCTTTCAATGTTTGTACAAATACACTGTGTAATTGACATGCAGTTATATTTACTGTTTGGGTTCTGCTTTTACAGATTCATTTGTACATTCACTGATTTGCTTAGTAAACACATTAAAATATAGTCCCTCTTCAAGTAGCTCATAGTGGAGGGATGGAGGAAGGGAGGAAGAGAAAAGAAATCGTTGAAAAGAAGATCTCAGCACTGGCTTGTGTGACTCAGTGGACTGAATGCCCGCCTGTGAGCTGAAAGGTTGTTGGTTTGATTCTGGACAGGACATGTGCCTGGTTTGCAGGCCAGGTCCCCAGTTGGGGCCGTGAAAGAGACAACCAATTATTTCTCTCACACATCAATGTTTCTCCCTCCTTTGCCCTCTTTCTAAAAATAAATAGATAAAATCTTAAAGAGAAAAGGAGAATTGCAGCGCTATGATACAGAGTACCACAGGAAACCATGAGAGTTTCTGCAGTGCGTGTAGGAGACGATGTTCGCGCGGCTCTTTAGGGGGACGGGCAGGTGGAACAAGTGGGGGGAGGAACGAAGGGACATGGGCGGGCCAGGAGCTGCAAGGCAGGGAGTGGCAGAGCTGAGGGAGGTGGGCAGGCTTGTAAAATGCAGTGCTGAAGATTCACTGCACCTCTTGGGTTGAGGACCACCGCCTGGGGGCAGTGGGCAGCCCCAGGAGAAGCTCGGGCAGGAGTATCATGGACAGATAGGCGTTCTTGAAAGGCTGCTCTGGCTTGCATGGGAGGACTGACTGTAGAGGGGAGAGACTGAGGCCTGGTGCCCAGCCAGAGTCAGGAGGGACGATGAGAGCCTGAACGGACGTGGTGTGGAGGGGCCGGGAAGGAAGGGGCCTGACAAGAGAGAACTACAGGGATGAGAGGTGGGAAATGAGGAAGGTGCTCTCTAAGATTTGTTTATGTTGTAGCTTTGCTGGTTTTTCTTATGTAAATAATACCTGGTTACTATAAACATTCCAACATTTTTTGCCATTTTAATTATGATGTGTCTTAGAGTAGGCCTCTTTGGGTTCATCTTGATTAGGACCCTCTGCGCTTCCTGAACTTGTGTGACTTTTTCTCTCACCATGTTAGGGAAGTTTTATGTCATCATTTTTTCAAACAGGTTTTCTACCCCTTGTTCCTTTTCTTCTCCTTTTGATATTCCTGTGATGCGAATATTGTTACGTTTCATGTTGTCCTGAGGCTCCCTTAAACTATCCTCATTCTTTTTGAGTCTTTTTTCATTTTGTTGCTCTGACTGGGTATTTCTTTCTCCCAGCTCACTAATTAGGTTCTCTGCTTCACCTAGCCTGTGCTTAATTCCTTCTAGTGTGTTTTTCACTCCAGATACTGTATTCTTCATTTCCTCCTGGTTCTTAGTCATAGTTTCTACATCCTTTTTCATGCTGCTGTAGTTCCTACCAAGTTCCTTGTAGCTCCTTACTGAGTTCCTTGAGCATCCTTTTAACTATTATTTTGAATTCTGTGTCTGATAGATGGTTTGCCTCAATTTCTTTTAGCTCTTTTTCTATGGATTCCTCCTTTCCTTTTGATCGGGGGTTATTTCTTTGTCTCCCCATTTTACGTGAGTCTCATTGTTTGTTTCTGCTTCTTAAGTTGTTCTGCTTTCCCTGCCTGCCTTCGTGGGGTGGCCTTCTGTGGCAGGGGTTCTGTGGGACTCAGTCGTGCAGTCTCTTTGGTCTCCTGATCTGGACGCTCTAGGGTTGCCCTTTGTTCAGCATATGTGGGCCCTCTTGTTGTACTTGGGCTTTGATTATTGGCGGCTCATTCAGTGGTGGGTTCTCCCCTCTAGCTGGCTGACTGGGAGTCACAGCGCCCAGTCTTATATGCTGTGCCATACATGCTGGTTAACCAAATACTAACCAAACCCAACAGAAAACCAAACCCGCGCCAGCAAAAATACCTGCCGTCACATCAGCGATATCAACAGCAATTGAGCAAAATTAATAAAGGTAGAGAGAGATTAAGAATATGATAAGGTAGGAAAAGGGGACTATGAGGGAGGTGACTGACTAAAGGAGAGAAAAATGACTTTGAGCAGGGAGAGGGAGGAGAAATAATAAGAGTAGGAAATAGAACTAAGACAAAGAAAGGAAGAAAATACAATGTAAAATGTTAAGTGAGACGGGAGGGTGATAGTAAAATGGAATAAGAAAAGGGAAGAGTATAATGAGGTTTGAAATAAAATTAAAAATGTAGTGAACCAAAGGGAACAAAATTGCAGAAAAGCCCCAACAGGGTCAGTAACAATGACAGCTGAACAAAGATTAATAATGGTGGAAAGAGAATAAAATTATTATATGGAAGAGAAGAGAGAATATGATGTATCTACAGTAAAGAATAATGATTTTGAGAGGATAGAGTGTGGAGAAATAGTAAGAATAAGAAATAGAATCCAGGCCACTAAAGGGGGAAAAAATCCAAACTCAAATAAGCAAGGGCAGGAGGAGGGCAAAATGTAGTAAGACAGGGGTAGAGTAACCTATGATATTTGGAATAGAAATAATAATAATAGGAATACTGTGGAAGAAGAACAGCAATAACCATAATATCCACACCAAACAAATGACAATTTATAAAGGTGGAAAGAATAAGAATATTGTAAGAAGGGGATAAAGAATGTGAGCTGACTAAAGGATGGAAGAATGATTTTGAGAGGGTAGAGGGAGGAGCAATAGTAGGAGTAAGGAATAGCAACGAGGTGTAGCACGAGTGAAAATAAAATTTACAGTGAAAACTAGAAAGGGCAGGAAGAAGGCAAAACGGAGTAAGACAAGGGAAGGGTACAATGTGAGATTTGAACTAAAAATAAATAGTGTAGAAATGTAAATAGAAAGAATAAAAAACAAAAGACAAAAGAATACAATTGAAGCAAAAGAAGAAATATTAAAAGCCTATGTGAAAGAAAAAAATAATGTAAATTCTGAAGGAAAATGAGGTGGAATTCGTCTCAGCAGAATTCAGTGTTTGTCTTCTGTCTTTTCTGGATCCGCCTCTGGCTTTTTTCATCAGCGCAAGGTCCCAGCGTGGCTGGTATCACCTTCATCTGCCTCTAGAGGGGGCTTCTGTTGTGATCGGGAGGGTGGGACTCTTGGGTCTCCCTGGGAGGCAGTGTTCAGTCTTCTGGAAAAATTGTGGGTATGTTCCCTCTGCCCCTATACCACCCATCTTCGTCTGCCCCAGTTTGTTTCCAGTAATATATAGTTCATGATGAATTCACTGTCCATGTCAAGGGAGGGGCCAATCTGTGTAAGAGAGTCAGCTCTTTCCTGCTTGGTGCTGATGGCATCTCTGTTCGAGCTGAGGCTGGGCGGGGCTCTGATTTCCCCTTGCTGCACTGATTTCTAATTTCCCTGCTTCGCTGGCCCCACTGAAATAGGGCTCTAGGAACCAGTGTATTTTGTTTTGAGTGAAATTCAACTTGGGCCCTTTAGGAGGGTCTCTTTCTGTCTCTCTTGCGGATATGCGCCCTGCAGGAGGTTCTTGAGCCTGTTCTGCTTGTTTTGCAAAACTTCCCCGTTTGCAAACCTGCTGGAGGTAGGGCTGGGTTTGTCCTTCCCTTCCTAGAAGTTCTGATCTCCCTGCCAGGGAAGGAGGCTCTGTCTGGCTGTAAATAATCTCAGGTACTCAACTCCTGCCCGTGCAGTTCGCAGCCCACCGCCCTCACAGCAGACACTGTCCCAAACTCTGCACTCTGCACAGCCTCTGGCCCTCTAGCTGTGCCGGGCTGGGGCCAAGAAATCCCCTCTCTCTGCACCTTTCTGATCTCTCTGCCCGGCTGCACTCAGTGGGAGCAAACTGCACCCTCAGTCCTTTCCCCTTGCTGGCAGGGTAGGTGCGCAGGGTGTCCCTGCCCAGCATGCCTCAGCTCCCCTTTTGAAAAGTCGGTCTGGGCACTCCCAGTGCAGCACGGAGTTATTGTCTGGCTTTCCATACACACTACCTCTTCCAAAAACCAGGAGTCCCTCACAGTCATGGCTGGCCGCTGCCTGCCTCCACCATCCCCCGACCCTGGACTCCGGTACAGATAGAATCCCCCTCTCTCTTTGGCGCTCTTCAGGTTGCCATTTGCCACTGCAGCTGTGCATGTGCTGCTCGCGCTGTGTGTGTGTGTGTGTGTATGTGTGTGTGTGTGTGTGTGTGTCCTGGATCTGCCCTACTTTTTGTATCCAAATCACTCCTGGCCCAGGTCTGGGGGCTGTCTGCCCTGGAGGGGAGGGAGCCTCAAAGCTGAGGCCTCTGACCAGGCTCTCTCCACAGCTCAGGCACCAGGCGCAGGGTGTTTCCCCTTCAACCTATAAAATCTCCTTACCGCCATTGTGAAGCGTCTTCTGTACTCCTTGGCTTCCAAACTGCATATCAGCTACGATTTGGTTGAATATTCAGCTTATTTTTCAGAAGGTCAGCCAAGTATCTGAGTTGGGGGCAAGAGCGAGTGGGCTCGGCTTCCACTTACTCGGCCACCGTCTTCGCTCCGCTCCCCCACCATTACAGACATTGCTGCCATAAATAGAGATGTGGTTTTCGTGCACATTTCTAAATTCATATGTAGTTTTCACACTGTTCGGTTTACTGTCTACCTGGTGTGTGCGTGGTCCCGTTGCTAGACCAGATCCTGATGCTCTACTTAGCTCTTCACTCTTGCTGGGCCTGCACGTCATTGTTTCTTCTGCCTCAGAGAACGAGTGCATCTGTGTTTTAA
>PVKM010023682.1:0-21014 GCA_004027735.1 Carollia perspicillata | reverse complement strand
CGTGCAGAGCATCGACCTGCTGTGTCTGCTACCCTGAAACAGCTCCTCGCTGAAGTTCATCCTCCGGGAAGAGGCCCAGCCCGTGCTCACGTTCCAGGCGGGTCCCACAGCCCGAACCTGCCCGCCAGCCTTCTGTCCCACCACCCCTGGCGGCTCCTCTCACACGAAGCCACTTGCACCCACAGGTTCTTCACAGCTCCAGGCCTCCGCCTGGTCTCTCCTCCTAGTCACTGCCACCCGGGAAACACCTGTGGACTGGCAAAACCACTCCAGTCACCTCCCTCCAGGTCAGCCCTCCACAGTGTCCTGAGGGCAGTCAGACCTGCCCTCTTCGGCCCCCCTACTTTGTACACACTCCCATTCGCCACTGTCCCAACGAAATGTGATTGCTTCTAGGCCCACGTGATGACTGAGCTGCCTCTACAGAGTGCAAAGTCACCTTAATCTCAGAATCCCAGAACGGTGGGCGGAGCCAGGTGCCAGGGGCACTGCACACTCAGTGGCCAGGGTGGCCCCCTTCAACCTGCCTCACCCACTTCCCTTCACCCACATACTCTCCCTCCAAGGACTCTCAGCTCAGGGAAATAAAAAGCACAAAGCCCTTCCACAAAGCAGCCTCACTATAGGCGTTCCCAGGCTCACTGCTGACAACTCTGCCACTCCGTCGATATTTAAATAATCGCAGTCGGGAGGCCACTGGAGGGGAGGGGCTGAGCTCCAGGCTGAAAGTTTCCTGGGGAAAGTAAATGCTCACCCACTCTAGCAGGGCTAACGCAGGAGGCACTGCAGTGGCTCCTGTGGTTAACTGGACGCCACCCTGCATGGTGGCGGCAGCCTGGAGCTTCCACTTCATCGTGGGCCCTGCTCTCTGGCAGCCTCACTCCCTGACCAGGCTTCTCTATTTGGTGATTTTCTACTGCGATGTTCGGAATTCACTGACTGCCTCATGCCTCCACCGAGTCCGCTCCGGAGAACGATTAGCTTAGGGAAGCTGACACGTGACACCAGGCTTTGCAGGCAGTGTCACTGAGGCTGTGAGTGTCTGCCTCATCCTCTCGGGCACCCTAAAGGAAAGCACCGTGAAATGAACAAATACTCTTTCCACGCCTGGACAGTGAGTGATGTCAGCCCATCTCATGACGGATGTCAGGCATAACATGACAGGCCAGGAAGACACACACACACACACACACCCCAACCCCAGAGTGACACCTACTACATGCCATCCTGTCACCTCCAAGTCTGAGCATCCAGACACCTTTATGATGGGTGCCTCTCTTCATCAATAACAAACCATCTAGCATCTGTGAGGCTTTCAAACTTAGTGTCCTTTTGCGCACATAAGCTCTTTATGTAGCTGAGACTCTGAGCTGTCAATAAACTTTGAAAAAAAATCAGTTCTTAAAATATCCAGGAGGCCACAAGAAGCCACTGTGGGACAGTTATAGTCACTGGCACAACCTGCACCCAGCAGCTCTGAGCACAGGGAGGGGCCTCAAGGCTGCAGGGAATGTGTCCCGTCTGTGAGGACATTTGTGAATGAAACAAGGCAAATATTTGAAGTTTTCACTTACATTTATTTCACAAGTTTCTCAAGTGCTAAGCAATACTGAGAAGTAATCATTTCAATGGACTCTTTAATCATAAACATTAAACAAGTCTGCTCAAAACACCCAAGGCCTACAAATATGTCCCTATGGAAAGTACGGCAAGAAAAAACATAACAAAAACCAAATAAGTAACCTTTTGAAGGTCAGGCAGAAAGGTGCTTAGTGATCCAAATTCAGACAAAAAACAGTTCTTTCAGCAGATGAACAAATAGTTTCCTCTGCAAGTGACCCATTCTGGGATATTTGCACTGCCAGACACAACTCGTAAAGACAACCACCTAGGAAACGAAACCTACTGGAAAAAACCCGAGCTGGCCACCAGAAGCCGGGGTCTGATCCCGAGACAGGACTCTGGCTGTGTGGCCCTGTCAAAGCAGTGGCCAGGTCTGGTACCTCTTTCTTCATTACAAAAAGGAATATCCCTCACCACCCACACCTCTCAGATGTGTTTTAAAGACACCCCCCCAAACAAAAAGAGGTAAACAGGCCTTAGAATGTATCCCCTATGAGCACAAGTCATCATTATTATTAGCTCAAAGATGACCGGGCAGGCAGGACTACAGAGTACTGGGGCGGGGAGCAGGGAGCATGAGCTTAGAGACGAGGTGGTCCAGTTCTCAGTCTGGGTCCGGGCCTCTGAAGCTGTCCGCCTGTCTGCTTTCTGGGAAGAAGTCCACAGTTGTTATCAGATTCTCAAAAGGTTAAGAACCTTCAAGTCCCTTATTTTACAAATATGAAAACTGAGACCGAAGAGCATGTGATTTTCTCAGGCCTCAGGGAATGGCTTCAGTCAGGGAATGGCTGAACAGAGCCTGGGGCTGCTGGTCTCCATCACGCCCCTCCCACTCCCCCACCCCACATTTCGGGGAGAAGAGTCATGCAGACCTCAGATCCCCGGAGTGCACTACACAAGCCACTGCACACGTGGCTTCTCCATTACAGCAAAGTTTCTTTGCTTTTAAAGTTATGCTGGATGTATTAAAAGAATATACTGCTCTGCATGACATGAAAAATTAATAATCTTAAAATTAAAAATTTAGAGAATACAGCCATTTCTAGATTAACAAAACAATTGCAATAGTTTGATTTATATCTTTCCACTTTTCTTTCTAAGCATTTTGACACAGTTAAGATTTATTATTTATAGCCCTGGCTGGTGTGACTCAGTGGACTGAGTGCCGGCCTGTGAACAGAAAGGTGGCCCGTTCGATTCCCAGGTTTGATTCCCAGTCGGGGCCAATGCCTGGGTTGTGGACCAGGTCCCCAGTTGGGGGCAAGGGAGAGACAACTGCTCAATATTTCTCCCAAACATTGCTATTTCACTCCCTTTCATTCTCCCTCCTTTCCCCTCTAAAAATAAATAAGTAAAATCTAAAAAAAGGAAATACAATAAAATTTATTATCTTTTTAGATATATATATAAATAATAAATCTTTATTTTAAGATTTTATCTTTTTTTTTTTTTGAGAGAGGGCAAAGGAGGGAGGAAAAAAGGGAGAGAAACATAGATGTGCACGACATACATGGATCTGTTGCCTCCCCCACGCCCCCAACCAGGGGACCTGGCCCGCAACCCAGGCATGTGCCCTGACCGGGGATCGAACCGGCTACCCTTTTGGTTCCCAGGCTGGCACTCAGTCCACTGAGCCACACCAGCCAAGGCTATTTTAGTTTTCAATTACAGTTGACATTCAATATTATTTTATATTAGTTTCAGGTTATAGCAAATTTCTATTCTTATTTTCCTTCTTAAGGCTTCTAGGTGAGGTTTTTGATAGTTGAGTCTACATTTATACATTTCTATATTCTCATTTGTCTAGTTCAGTAACTGGAGACAGGAAACAGATGATTTTTTAATATTGAAAATTTTTAAAAATTAAGTTTATATAATATGTCAAGTACATTTCAATTTTTTTAAATAACAATTTTATTCTAGGAAACAAAAAAAAAGACTAAATGGTGCTCTGTTTTATGAAGCAAGCAGGTAAGTGTGCAGTTATGGAAATAAATACAAGTCATTACATAATTTAAAAAAAGAGATTTTTGTTGCTGTTCTTTATGTTTTTAATCAAAATACCAAAATCTGTGCTCTGAGATGGCAGTTGTCCCTCAAATAGTCAGTTACCTTTGGAACTACACGGATGCCAAGAATGTTGCACCGCACAGAACACTTCGAGACTCCTTTGACTCCTTTGTAGGCTGTCTTCGATCAGCAGACAGAGCCTAGGTATCTGAATACTAAGGAATCCCTTAGTACTGATATTAAACACTGAAGGAATTCCTACAGAGCCATCCCAGGGACCACCCCTGGGAGCAATCAGCGTGATGCTTTCATGTATGTGAAGGGTCACTGCCAGGGCCAGAAAGAAAGGCCTACCTGTGGAATGCAAACTGACGTCATAACTAAGGCATTGCTGCTCCAGGTATGCAGCTGCAGTTCCAAACAATCTAATTGGAAAAAAACTGAACCAGCACTATCACTCATGTGAAGGTGGTCATTACCCTCGTAATCTACAGGGTGGCCTCCACTGAACCACTATTACAATCTGATGGCAGATAAGGCAGGTCCAAGTCAGCTGGGAGGTTCAGGTGAGGGTGGCCAGAGAGCACTTGGTAAATGCTAGCAGGATCTCTAAACACAAGGAGCCATTATTATTATTATTATTATTATTATTATTAAGGAATCTATGCAATCTTTTGATATTCCATAATATCCTGCAACAACAGATGACCCCACCAGAAGCAGGAAGCCTGAACATCATACTCCTAACTCAATCTGCACGGACTTTGAAGTGAATAGAGAAGAAACGAAAAGATTAAGGACAAAGGAACCTCAGCTCCCACCCAGAAATTGGCCTGGCCACCAGAGATCTGGATTTGGTTGGTGTCCAGGACTAGGGAAAGTCAACTTTATTTCCCAGAGGCAGAATATGTTCAAAACCCACACATTGTTTATATACATACATACATACATACATATATATATATATATATATATATATATGCATGCTTTTAGAGTATTTCAGTATTATGACCTTATACATTTCAGACTAAAAGTAATAAAGTTCCACTTCCCGAAGAGCATGAGCTAAGAATGTCATTTCCATTCAAATGAGTTTTTATTCTTCTCCCAAAAAGTGAATAGCGTGCAGATCTAATCACTGATCTACTCGTCTGTGTTACGTTACTTTCCCAAGTAATAAATATCATCGGCCTAATGGCCACTTTCTTTAAAGCTTCAAGACAATTGTCATGAGAAAAGCACACCACAGGAAAGTTTCTGATGCCATGGCCTCATATCTCAACTAGAACAACCTTGCCAAGCAGATTGCCAAATTCTAACATTAAGTTTAAAGGCATACAGATGAGAGTCTCCCCCATGAATGAAGAGAAACCTGAGTTGCACTGCCCCCTGACCCCCTCCCTTCAATACCTCTATATAAGGAGGCTGCAGGCAGGCTTGTGATCAAGGGGAGTAAGAACTTTTGGGGCGAGAATGGGAGGGCTGGCATTCAACAGCTGGCACCCACCTTGCCCTGGGCTCCAAACCCTCAGTCCTAGGAGGGTTAGAACAAAGCTTCAGCATATGGGGATGACTGCAAAGGGAGGAACCTAAGAGAGGACGGGAAGAAGGTGTGAGCTCGCCATCTGCAGCTTTAAATTCTTGGAGCTGGCCTCTCCATTTTCATCAGGGTAGCCAGGGAGTGTTTGGTAAACAGTGTAATGAGTAGCCCTGGAGACTGTAAGCAGCCTACCCTCCTTAACCACACAAACACAGGACGGTTGGGGTACCCAAAAGACACAAGATCCAGGAGTGGAACACACCACCCCACCTGAAGGCTCCCTTCCCTCCGCCACTCAGCCAGCAGCAGCATCCTCAAAGGCTGCAGCTGGGTGGGTCCCAGGGCCACAGCCCAGCCTGCTTCCCTGACCAACCGTGTCTGAAAAGATATCCAAGTGTCCGACCTCTTGATGTCTCTGGGCCACACTGGAAGAACAGTTGTCATGGGCCACACATTAAATACACAAACACTAACGAAAACAGATGAGCCCCCCAAAAGAAAGGTTTAAGTAAATCCACGATTTTGCCTTGGGCTGCAGGCAGCCCGCGGCCCCAGGTTGAACACCCTGCGGGGGAAGGGGGCAAAAACCCCGTGACCACCAAATCAAGCAGCAGAAACCGCACACTCTGCCAAACCGGACCTCTCTGGATGCCAGGCAGGCTCGAAACCCCAGAGGGGAAGGGAGGACGCTCACGTTTCTGTAAATCAGTAACGGTCTAGGAAAACTCAGAGGGGCAAATGGGCAAACCGCCCCAGGCTCTCCTGCCGGTCCCCGAAGCCCTAGGACCGGCTCCCGGGGAAGGGCTTTGCGCCCATACAGAGCCACCAGAGGAACACGGGGGCTGGGAAGGAAGGAAACGGAGGGCGGCCATCAAAGCGCCCCAAAAGAGCGCATCCGCCTGTGTGTCCTGCCCGCTCTCCCCGCCCCCTCCCCCCAGGCCACCCTTGGACAGAGCCGAGCGCTCGAACGAACAGGCGTTTCCCAGCCACACCTCTCCGCCGGCGCGTCTCCCTGGCCGCCCGCGCCTACCCGCGCGCCCGCCAGGGGACCTCCGCGCCCCTGGGCTTCTCTCCCAACCGTGGCCCCCGCTCCACCCTTCGTCGCTCCTGGAGCCGCCCGCACCCCCTTCGGCCGCATCCCTTTGACCCCCGCGGGCCCTGCTCCGGCACTTCTCCCTTCCGCGAGGCCTCGCCTGGCGCCCTACCGGCTCCCACTTTCCCTCAAGCCTCTCCCACGATGCTCCCGACCCCCCGCCCCAGGAGTCTTCTCCGTCGGCGCCCGCTCCGTCCCAAACACACCTCCTCCCCCGGCGAGAGGAAGTTCCCGCGCTGGCTGTGCGGCCGTAGAGGCTTCCAGCGGCGCGGGGCGCGGCGGCCTGTCAGCGCGAGGGCCGGGACGCGCCGCCGACCAGAGTCCCCGCGTCCGCCCGAGCCTCCCCAACCGCCGACGCGCCCCCCTCACCTTGGCCGCCGCTCGCCTCCGGACCCGCCGCGCACCCCGCTCCAGCAGCGACGGCGTCTCCGGCTCCTGCTCTGGCTCCGGCCTGGCCCTAGCTCCGGCTGCGCTAACCAGCCCTGCCCTGACCCGCCGCAGACACTTCTGCCGCCAGCACCGAGCGCCCCGCCTCCTCCGCGCCCGCTGTGCTCCTCCTATTGGCTGCTTGGATCCGGGCCCCACCCCACATCCCTTTCTGAGCATCTGATTGGATCAAAGGAGAGCAGCGGCTCACGCCCCCAGCACAGAGGCGGCCTGCCTGAACACCATTGGCGGCTTCCTCTGTCAATCAAAAGGTCTGTGCCTACTTAAGCCGGCTGAGCGGCTTGCTGGGGTTATTCTCCAGAAATGACTTTGAGGTTGTGGATGTCGGAGTTCGATTGGCTGGTGGAAATACGGACATAGAGGTTTACGGTTCTGCGGCCACCGAGGGGTGGGGAGCGCGGCACGACAACACCGTATCTGACTAGGACTTTAGGGAAGGCTTTCGAAAAGTTTCCTCTCCTAAGATACTCAGGAAGCCAATGTCATCAGGGCTTCCTCACACTCAACGCTGCTGGACCAGCTTAGTTTACATAGAGCAGAGGTGGGAGGGATGGTGGTGGTGGTGTGCATACAAAGCCCAAGGGAGGGTTTGGAGCACTGACATCAGGTAACTTTTGGGGGAGTGGCCCGGAATAAAGAGAGTAAATGGCAGAGCCAGGATAAAAATGCTAAAAACATTAAAAGAAAAAGCCAGATACAAAATCCACCACGGTGAGAACTCTAAAACTGCTACTCCTGTGCCTGTGGGTGGGAACTGGAAGAGAAGCCACAAGAAAGAGTGGTTAATCCCTTTCTAAACTATTCTGTTGCATTGTGCTTATGATAATAATTGAGAAAGAAAGGGGAAAAAAAGGCACCGCCATGCTGTGCCAGGACAAGTCAATGCCAAGAAGTCCCTGGCATTCTCCAGGACTCAGCCCACTAGGACCACTCTGCTAGCCAAAACACCTCTGGAGCATGCGTGCCAAATCCAGGCATCAGCCAGGGTCTCCCAGGCCCCTAAGATCTGGTTAAGGTCCGTGCACACCATCATTCCACACCTTGTGAAGACCCAGAGTCCTCCCCGAGGTGTCTGAACAAATAAATGTCTGTTACCTCCACCTCCGGTTCCCTGCTCTGCCCCACCGTCCTCAGCCTTCTCCCCTACACACACCTACACAAATTCCCCTTCATCCCTAAAACAGCGGGGACTGATGTGGCCTGGCTGCAGTTAAGAGGCATCGAGCCTGGCACTGCCCAGCAACACAAAACACCACCCCCCAGCCCTTCTGGCCTCTTGGCCCAAGAGGCCACTACCTGTCACATGACCCTCTTTCCTCTTCCCTTACTTTCAGGACAACACCAGAGTTCCTCTTGCTTGCACGCAGCAGTTTGACACTGGTGCTGAACTCTCTGGGTCTCACCTTCTGTCCCAGCAGCTTACTGGGGTATTTTCCCAAAGAGACCTCCCCTTCACCAGCTATGAGTCAGCTTTGATCCCCGCAAACATTTCACAGCATTACATCCAGCCTCCTTCAATCATATTCAGAGGAGCCTGGAGCCCAGTCCTGCCTGCTCCCCTTCCCCACCAGGGGCCTTGCACAAGCCTCTGCAGCTCTCTGCACCTCTGGGTCCCTATCTGTGACACACGGATGTGGTGAGGAGTCCATGGGGCAAAGCAGGTGGAAACCTGGAGGGCAGCTCTGGATGCGCAGATGGGTGCTCCGTATCTGAGCGGTGAACATGTGGTCACCCTTTGTCAACTGCCACTTTGCTCCCTCTCTCCCACAAAATGTGTCCATTGCCTGGGTCTGGAACCAAGGCTGATTGGGTTAGTCTTTTATTAGCCATTTCCCACTAAGCAGCCAGGATAAACAGACAGCCCAGGAGTTAAACCATACTTTCACAGAGAACAAAACACTCTAAAAAAATAATAATAAAAACATCCAGATATAGTTGTATTGCTGGTAAAATATTCTTGTACATTGGCATATATGCTTCTTTCAAGGAAAAATGTTAAAGTTTGCTACAGACATTCACTCAATAGTTAATTGCAAAGTGTAAGGCAGGGGGCGGGGCTGGGAGATTCAGGGAGGTGTGCACCTGGGTCCTGCCTGTGCCCCTGGGAAGACTCTGCAGGATTTTGTATCTAGAAGAGCCATAGGAGAGACCTCCCACTGAGGCACGGCCTTGGTCTATGGGAAGAGAAACCCTCCAGCAGGAGAGCAACAGTATTGAAGGTAGTGACATCTAACTGAGCCCAGGTGGATGGAAGTCAGGAGAGTCCCAGAGGCAAGAAGTCCTACTCCCCAAGGAGAGAGGAAGGCTCTGCTTGGCCAGAGCATTACAGACAAGAGAGGTGAGGGCACATGCCATGGGGAAGGCAGCTGAGTGGCAAGTAGGTAGGTGGTGCTAGCAAGTTGCTCGGCCCCTCAAGTCTCAGCTCAGCTATAAAATGGTGATAATCATAGAATCTGGTACTTAGGGCAAGTGCAAGGATTCTTGAGATCACGCCGTGGAGCTCTTAGGAGGCGACAGGCGCAGTCCATGGTGGCTGAGTGTGTACGAGGGCTCATACACATTTTGTAAAAGTGCTCCTTTTAAAAATGGGTCATTAGCCCTGGCTAGTGTGGCTCAGTGGATTGAGAGCTGGCCTGTGAACCCAAGGGTCACTGACTGGTTCAATTCCCAGTCAGGGCCCATGCCTGGATTCCAGGCCAGGTCCCTGGTGAGGGGTGCATGAGAGACAGCCACACATTGATGTTTCTCTCCCTCTCTTTCTCCCTCCCTTCCCCTCTCTCTAAACATTATTTTATAATAAATAAAATCTTTAAAAATAAATAAAATAGAAATGGGTGATTAGGCCTGGCTGGTGTGGATCGTTGGTTGGGTGTTATCCTGCAAACTGAAAGGTTGCCAGTTCGTTTCCCGGTCAGGACATGTACCTGGTGTGTGGGTTTGGTCCCTGGTCAGGGCGCATTCAGAAGGCAACTGATTGATGTTCCTCTTTCACATCGATGTTTTTTCTCTCTCTTTCTCCCTCCCTTCCCATCTCTTAAATAAAAAATAAAGTTTAACAATAAATAAAAATTTAAAACTTGTGATAAAAAAAGACTCAAGAATATGTGCTGTGCATTTGGAGACACCAAAGTGTTAACCATCGAGGCCAGAGACACACATTTGTAGATATACCTTGGAATGAAGCTCCCCTTGCCAAGTTTGGTAAAGATCTGAATTCCTTGTAAATGTGTCATTGATTAGGAAGCAATTACCCCAGCCTTCCTTGCTTTGTTCTTTTTCGTTCTGTTCTGGCCTGTGCACGTCTGCTCACGTAAAATTGTACCAGCAAGCACACGGCTCCACTCACATGCCACGCCGTGCCACGTCCCACTCAATGCCACTGGCACACGTAACCCTGGAGGCTGCTCCCACCCACGGTCGGCGGGATATGTTCACACCATTTGGACATCTCCCAGAGTGGACATTCCCAGGACACGCTACATCAGGACCACCCCATGTTCCACAAGTTTCTCAATTGGTTCTTACGCATCATGCATTTTGAAAGCCCTGTTCCTGACAGATACTTCTAACTTTTACTAAGTGGAAAAGCTCCTTCTGTGGGGTTAGGGTTACAGTGTTGCCATTGGTGCCCAAGTGGAACAAGTGTCAATGATAAAACTGATACATTAAAGTGAGTGTTTGAAACTTTGAATGAAGACCAACCATGCGCAGGCTTTGTTCGATACATTGTAAAGTACTTTCTGCCATGAGGTGAAGACAGAAACTTCCTCAGGAACTACTTCCTTGGTTCCAGAAACCCAAGAGGTTGAGGAAGTCCTGGAAGCCAGGAGAGATTCCTTTCTCAGTGTGGTCTCATCTTGCACTCCCGGATCAGCTCCTGGATCAGATACATCGAAGGTCATCCTGTGATTGTAGAACAAGGTATTTGTTATCACGGGCAACTATTTCTGGGAATCCAGATTTCCTTGCTACATTAGATACCGAAGGCTAATTTTTGTTTTAAAAAACTACAACAGCCTCAAAATGTACATTCATCAAAACAGTGACTTTGCTCTTATCGGCTCAATGTATAACAAAGGAATGTTAATAAGCTTGAACTTGGAAGTCGGTAGGCCAATATTTACATTACAAAATAAACACACACCAGTAAAACACTGCTATTGATTGCATGTAAGGTGTCATGGCAAGTGGGAAGCCATCAAGGGCTGCTCTCGGCCCCCCGTGCAGCTGTTTCCCACGGTCCTGCTGACCGAGAGGGGTCTTGTCCCTCTGCATATCTGTGCCTGACTTGTTGAATCACCATCTGTGCGGCATTGGACAGAGACCCCGGCTTGGGGGAAACGCATGCCTCCCAGGGGGTCGGGAGGGTAAGATGGCCCTGGGCTCTCTCCTCCGTCAGGGCCAGGACTCTATGGAGCTCAATGTCACCCTCACAGCAGAATAGCACAAGAAGCCGAGGTGAAGGTCAGACTTCCACAGACACCCCCACTCTCTGGGTAAATGTTTAACTCCGTCCTGGTCACTTCCTGGTGTCAGAAAGAAGAAGGAGAGGCTGGGCAACACAGACCCAGTCTTATCTTTTGTTAAACAGGCCTTTGTTTCAGCAATTAGGAAAGATTAGCCTCATTGGTTCTGTGTACTTTTCTTTTCTTTTCTTTTCTTTTTCGCTTTGTTTTCGGTTTTATTTTAACAGAGTTGCTCTTTTAGAGCAGATTTAGGTTTATAGCTTTGGGCAAGTCACCTCACTTCTTGGCCTTAGTGTCCTTATCCTTGTCTTTGTCTAAACAGGGAAATGATGGCTCACCACTACTTGGTGGGCAGCGGGGTGCAGGGAAGGAAGCAAGTGTGGTGATGGATGAAATCATTTGCACAGTGTCTGGCACACAGTAGGTGCTCACTCCATTGATGCCAAATGGCCTTTGCCTTCATGCACGTGCTCACTTGAGCCACCTCTTGGTCTGTGAAAGGGAGAGTGAGCGGGTGACATGCTTGGCAGGCCCTGGCGGACATGCTAGCTGCCACTCCTTCTGTACTCCCTGCCCCAAGACGGGCAGAACTAAGGGTGCTACTCCAGAGACGATGAGTTTCAGGGGAGGGGGACTTCCAGCTCAGCTTCACACCCAGCTTGCTGGCGTTTTCGCCCATGGAGCAACATGGGCGCCATCTCTCTGCTTCGCAGGCCGCCCCACCCAGCTGCCTGCATTCCCACTCCCACGGCCCTCTGCTCCTCCCAGGCCCTATTCCTGCCCTGTCCCCCGTCTCCCTCGGCTCCCCGTCCCCCCTGCCCTTTGCAGGAACCTCCAACCGGGTCTGAGGCCCACCAGACCCACCCTCTGACCCGAACAGCCCCACATCAAGCTCAAGCAACTCCCCTGCCCAGTAGACTGTCCACGGCCACCCACTTTCTCTTCTCTCTAGGTCTGGTCAGCAGATAATAGACCCAGGATGAGTTAAGGATGAGTTTTTATTTTATTTCATTTATTCTTAGAGAGGGGAAGGGAGGGAGAAAGAGAGGGAGAGAAGCACTGACACATCCTGTAAGAGATTCATTGATCAGTCGCCTCTCGCCCACCCCAACTGGGGACTCAGCCAGCAGCCCAGGCGTGTGCCCTGACCGGGAATCTAACCAGTGACCTTTCAGTTCACAGGCCAGCACTCGATCCACTGGTAATCCAACCGGGGGGGTTACACATGGTTTTGAATAATCTGAACTAAAGCTTTTCTGCTTCAGGTGCATGAATGATGAACAGGTCAGAATGGGTGGTCAGCAGGTTAACAGGCATGGAGTCAACAATTTGCCACCGACATGCAGTATTGGACAGAGGCAGTGGGGGGAGATTGGCAAAGGGGCTGTGTGCAGCATTCAGGACCGGAGCATCAAAGCCAGAAGATCCCAAGGCCCGAGCAGGTGAGGACACAGAGGCCCGGGGCAGTCAGGGGAGTCGTCAAGCTCTGCCAGCCATCGGGCCCAGGGGTCCCTCTTACACTCGGGCCTCCTGGCTCCTTCTGCAGCATCCTTCCCCCCCATCCCAGATGTCGCAGGCTGTTTCCAGGCACCTGGTCCATGATGCCCTCACACAACTAGTCCCCACGCCCTCTCCCACGTCCTTGCATTGGCTCCCACTGTCCTCCCCTTTGCTAACATGCCCTCCCAGATACGCTACTTGGAAACCTCCTCAATGACTCTCCCTCTGACACAGCAGGCACATGCTGCCAGGTACCTAGGCATGAATGAAAAACCCACATTCCCCCGGCTGGTGTGGCTCAGTGGATTGAGTGTGGGCCTGTGAATGGAAGGGTCACTGGTTTGATTCCCAGTCAGGGCACAAGCTTGGGTTATGGGCCAAGTCCCCAGTGAGGGGCATGCAAGAGGCAACCACACATTGATGTTTCTCTCCCACTCTCTCTCCCTCCTTTCCCCTCTCTAAAATAAATAAATAAAATCTTTAGAAAAAAAAGAAAAATACACATTTCCCCACCTTCAAGCAACTCATTCTGGGTGGGGGTGGGGGGAGCAGGAGGAGCAGAGGAGGCAGGCTGTGAGCAAGGTTCCAGAGGTGCCCCAGCAGTACACTGGAGGGTCCTGGAGGGCTCCTGAGAAAAGCAGAGTTTGAGCAGACCCCCAAACACAAGCCGGACTTGGAAGGTCACATTTGAGGGGCAGGTAATGGGGTGAGGGCCTGTAGATAATGGGAGAAGGGCTGTAGGCCTGAGGTCGAGCATAGGCAGATCCCTGAAGGCCATGGGCAAACAACCCTCCTTAGAGCTTCAGTCCAAGGTCAGGGGCAGCAGCCAGCCAGGGCTGAATCCAGCATGCCAACGAGTTCATGCTCTTTGTAGCCATTCTCCAGGCATCTGGGTCCTAGCTGCTCCTGGGTGGCCTGGGGTGCTGGAGAGCAGAGCTGAGGCTTCTTCCCACTGTCCCTTCTGGACCCACCCTTCCTGTTGTGACAACTCTATTCTCTGTGCAACTGGTTCCAGCCTGTGGCTCGGGTTTCAGATTACAGCACGTGCACTCATTGAGGCCGAAGGGAGTATCATGTGGGCACAGGAGAGCCCGTCTGCCCATCTGCCTGCCTGCCCGCCCGGCCTGGGTTAATTACAGGTCACAGCAGTCTTGCTGTGTGCCCAGAAAGCGGGCACCCAGAGCCATGCCCTCCCAGGGACCAGGCCTGGGAGCCAGCCTCCTCCCTCTCATTCATTCACTCTGCTGGTAGGGCTGCCTTCACTGAGCCCCTGCTGGGACAGACCATGGGCTGGGCTCCCTGGGCTGAACTGGCTCTGGCTTCTCCCAGCCCCCAGTAGCCATGAGGGCCGCCACCCCAATGACTTCCCTCTATGGTGACAGGCCTGTGATGATGCCTTATACATGGCAACTCCAGCTTCCTCACAATAACCCCACTTTGCACTTGGGGAAACTGAGGCTCAGAGAGATAAAGTGATTTATCCAAGGTCATACTGCTCTCGTCTGGCTCCAAAGCCATGCTCTTTGCACTATTTCATACCATTCTAAGTCTCCCGGTGGCGAGGGCGTGGGGACAGCAGAGGTCACGTCCCTGGCCAGTATGCTCAGGCCTGGGGCCTCCCTGAGCTGGGCTTCGGAGCCTGCCTGGCTTCCACCGCGCCCCCTAACCCGCTAACGTGCCCTCCCAGACACATACTGCTCCTCCTCCTTGGCGACCCTTCTCGGTGACTCTTCGAGGAAGACTTCTCAGGCCACCCTCTCTGTCTTTGGAAATGCAGGCCTGACCCAGGCATCCTCGTGCCCCAATGGCCACCCAATCCGCAGCTCGAGAACAATTGATATTTGCTGACCACATCCCTCGGGCGTGAGTTCCTCAGCCAGGCCGGCCAATCACAGCACCCAGCGTGAGAGGGGACTCAGCACCCGCCTCCTCGGCCCTTCCTGGGGCTCAGGCCTGTGGGGAAGGAAAACGGGGTGACAGAGAAGACAGAGGCACAGGGTCCAAAGGAGGGGAACCTCTTCAGTGCTGAAGAGAAAAAAGAGGTGACTTGTTTTAGGGCAGTTTTAGGTTTACAGAAAAATTGATCTGAAAACACAGAGTCCCCACTTACCTACATTCCTCTCCTCCCCGAGACAGCCTCCACTGTCATTCACATGTTAGTGAGATGCCCTCGTTACTACCGATGGGCCCCCTCGAGGGCGTGACTGATGACCGAAGCCCACAGTTCACATCAGGCTCCCTTCCTTCTGTTGTACATTCTGTGGGTTTTGACCAATGCGTGATGACACGTGTCCGTCTCACCATGTCACACAGAATGGTTTCACTGCCCTAAAACTCCTCTGTGCTCCACCTACTCCCTCGTGGCCCCACCCTCAGCCCTTGGCAAGCACTGGCCTTTTCACTGTCTCCATGCCTTTGCCTTTTCCAGTGTCATATCGTTGGCGTCATGTGGAATGCAGCCTTTTCAAGCTGGCTTCTTTCACTTAGTAACATGCATTTAAGCCTGGATGTGCCACAATGTATTTATCTGTGTAGCCATCAAAGAACATCTTGGTGGCTTCCAAGTCTTGGCAATTATGAATAAAGCTGCTGCAAACATTCATGTGCAGGGTGTGTGTGTGTGTGTGGACATAGATTCTCAGCCGGCTTGGGTGAATACCAAGGAGCAATTCCATCTTTTTCAATGAGCAGTCGTCTGTTCTGACAGCCTCTCATGTCGGAACTGTGAGCATGGAAACAGCCCCTGTAAGAAATTTGGGTAAATCTGTGAGGAGCTTGGAGGAAATGGTTTGAGGCCAGCAGTCCACATTCAAGCCACGAAAAGGGAGGATGATTTAGTGGGAGGAGAGAGGTGAGAGGGATCAGTGTAGAACACCAACTGACCTGCCAGGTGCCATCACCGAGGCCTGAAATGTCAAGGGCAGGCAGAGGACAGTGGCAGGGGCTGTGTCCAAAGATGCTTCAGCCCAGGCTGGTGTGGCTCAGAGGATTGAGCCTGCGAACCCAAGGGTCACTGCTTCAATTCCCAGTCAGGGCACATGTCTGGGTTACAGGCCAGGTCCCCTGTTGGGGGCGTGCAAGGGGTAACCACATATTGATGCTCTCTCCCTCTCTTTCTCCCTCCCTTTTCCCTCTCTCTAAAAATAAATAAATAAAAATCTTTTGGGAAAAAAAAAAAGATGGTTTAAAGCCTCAAGGACATGGTGCATTAACTGCGTGGGCCTCGGGCACGGGCAGGATGGCAGCAGGGGATGTGGGTAGGGAAGAGCACGCCGGGATGGAGGAGCAGCCCAGCTGGGGTCGAGGCAGGACTGTGAGGCGGGCCTGGGGGCACAGGTGGCTGTGAATGCACCTGCAAAGGGGAGAGCAGCCCGGCCAGGAGACAGGTGGTGGGCCAGGTGCAGGGGGAGCTCACGCTCCAGACGCTCCCAGCTGAAGGGGTTCCTGGGAGGCTACTAGATGACATTTCCTATTTGGCCCCTGTTTCCTTCCTTTCTCAAAGCCTTTCTGTCTGGGTTCATTTGCCCTGAGGGTGAGACGCGGCACCCTCCTCACTGGAAGTGAGTGCCACGTCCCCATAACACGCCCGCTCCTAGGATGTCATGGATGTGACTCAGCCCTCACCCAGCCCAGGGCTCTGCCAGCCCCTAGCGCACCCGCCCTTGGCACTCACCCATGTTCTGGCCCCACCAACTGTGCTGCCCTTCTCTGCAAACCAGCAGGCAGGACCTGGACACTGCCTGCCCAGGGGACAGTGGGCGTAGAGGAGGGGACCTAACAACAAACAGAGGTGCTTACCTGGCTGGAAGGGACGACTGTCACCCTCATGTTGCCATGCACACTGAGGGGGCAAGGAGATGTCCTCAGAGCGGTGAAGAAGCCAACCTGAGACCACACAGCCAGTAAAGTGGGCCGGGATCCCCCCAGGGGCCTGGGTTCCCGAGACGGACTTTGAAGTCCCAGGTTTATGGAGCACCTACTGTCCCCTGGGCACTGGCCTGGGCACTGGGAATCCCCCGGTGAATGAGAGGATCCCTGCCCGCAGGGGGCAGATGTTCTGAGAGAGGGAGGGACACTCAGGCAGTGAGCAAGAGAACAGAAGATTCTCTCCCAGGACCTCGGAGCCTGGCCCAGCCTCTCCCTGAAGCCGGCACCCACACCACAGGCTCGCTGACTGCCCTCCCTGCGCCCTCAAATGGCTCTTTGCTTCCCCAGAGTCACTAGGAGAAAGTTCTCGGCCACCCCTGAAAGTTGGGACAGCCTTCAGTTCCCAGAAGCTCACCTGGGTGGAAAGGCCCTACAAGCCACCCGTCCCACCCTTCTTCCTGACATGTCCTCTCCAGCACACCCTGGGGGGCACTCCCTGTGATGGGGGGCTCCCTGCCTCATCACAGGGACCATCCTACCTTGAGAGAGTGCCAACAGGAAGGTCCTCCCCAAACCGGACAGACATGTGCCTCCCCCTCCCTTCCACCCGCCGCCGCTCCGGGTCCTGCCCTCGGAAACACCCCATCCCATGTTGTTCCTCATCATCTCATAGCCTCTGGTCCCCCCAAATCCTCTCTTCTGCAGAATAAACGTCTTCAGTGTTTCCACCTTTCCTCACACGCATCTGGTTGCACTCCAGCGTGTCAGTCCCCTCCGCTGTCTGCTGCTCTAACACTGTCCAGAAAAGTGTCACCACATGGCCATCAAGGGCCCCCAGGGGACCAGGACAGGAGACCACCCTGACCTTAGGTTCTGCCTTATCTCAGCCTGGGGGTGGATTGCAAAGGCCCAGGCAGGCAGCAGGAGCCATGCAGGTCTCGGGGGAGGACTGTCACAAGCAGGCAGCCACCCGAGGTTCCCTCGGTCAGTCATTCAGTCCCCGTTGCTCACTGGACCAGTGCCAGGCAGACGCCGTGGCAGTTTTGCAAGGAAGAGCGTAAAAAATGGAAACTAAGAGAATTTCAGATAGTGGCAATGCTTTGGAAAAAAAACAAAAACAAAAAAACAGAAGTTTATATTAAAAATAATTTAAAATTCCAACCCCACAAAGATTAAGGGGAAGAGAATTCCAGGTCAAGAGCATGGCCAGTGCAAAGGCCCTGAGGCAGGGAGGAGCATGGCACACTGGAAGGCTCCAGCAAAATAAGCCAGGGCGGAGGAAGAGTGCAGTGGGCAGTGAGGCCGGAAAGGCCAGGACTTGAGCTTACTCCCAGTTCCAGGGTGCGTTCCTCTGGGGGGCACTGGACCTCACACGTGATCTGACTTATGCTTTCGAATTTAAGGGGAAGGAGAGACCAGTGTAGGTGAGAGCTACCAGCAAAGGCTTCGTGGCAGCCACTGAAACCTTCTACCACAGAATTAGAGAAAAGCCACAATCTCCCATTTACCCCTTTAAAATGGTTTCCCTGGCTGGTGGGGCTCAGTGGATGGAGTGCCGGCCTGCGAACCAAAGGGTCACCAGTTTGATTCCCAGTCAGGGCACACGCCTGGGTTGTGGGCCGGGTCCCCAGTGGGGGGCGTGTGAGAGGCCCAAACAAACACATTGATGTTTCTCCCCCTCTCTTTTTCCCTCCCTTCCCCTCTCTCTAAAAACAAATAAATAAAATCTTTTTTAAAAAAGACAGATGAACAAGGATGTGGGGAAATTCCCACTGCTGCTGGGAATGTGAAATGGTGCAGTGGCTTTGGAAAATAGTTCAGCAGTTTCTTAAAAGGTTAAACATGTATTTACCTGTGACCTGGCAACCTCATTCCTGGAGATCTACCCAAGAGAAATGAAAATGTTTCTGCACATAAAGACTTGTACACAATGCTCATGGCAGCATCATTCACAATGGCTGATAAGTGAAAACAATTCCAAAGTCATCAGCTTGGTGACGGGTAGATGGCACGGGCGGGTCTATCGAACTGCTGACCCACGTTGCAACATGCGTGGGCCGCAAAGCATGATGCCAAAAGTGAAAGATGCTAGATGCAGAGACATGCATATTGGCCCTGGCTGGTGTGGCTCAGTGGATGGAGCGCTGGCCTGCAAACTTAAATGTCACTGGTTTGATTCCCAGCAGGACGCATGCCTGGGTTGTAGGCCAGGCACCCGAGTGGAGGGGTATGAGAGGTAACCAATCAATGTTTCTCTTCCATATTGATGTTTCTCTCCTTCTCTTTCTTCCTTCCTTCCCTGCTCTCTAAAAGTAATTTTTAAAAATATTTTATTTATTTTTAGAGAGACGGGAAGGGAAGGAGAAAGAGTGGGAGAGAAACCTCAATGTGTGGTTGCCTCTCCCATGGCCCCTACTGGGGACCTGGCCTGCAACCCAGGCAGGTGCCCTGACTGGAAATTGAACTGGCAACCCTTAGCTTCACAGGCCCATGCTCAATCCACTGACCTATATCAGCCAGGGCTAAAAGTAATTAAAAAAAAAACACCCCACATATTGTAGGGTACTATTTATATGAAATAGCCCCAAAAGCCAAATCTACAGAAACAGAAAGGAGGTGAGTGGTGGCCAGGGCCTGAGAGTAGGATGGGGAGTAATTGCAAATGAGCACAGGGGGTCTTTGCGGGAATGGAAATGTTCTAAAAGTAGACTGCGGTGATGGTTGCGCAACTCTGTACATTTGCCACGAGTCACTGAATTGTACGCTTAAGTCATGCCCCTGAGCACGTCGTATTGCTTCCTTAATCTGAGCATCAGGCAGACACGCCCCTGAGGCCCCTATCACCTCCACACAGCTAGGCTCAGCCCCTCCAGGCCTCCCCCTGGGGTGGGGGTGGGGCCGTCCTCCCCATCACGGCATTTCTTGCCCTCCTTTGGGTCTGTTCCCTTCGCTTCTCTCTGCTCTTTAGACTGAAATCCGGGGAGCCGGGGCTGCCTGCTGTCCATCGCTGTGCCCCAGCTCCGGTGCTGGTCGGACGGACGGCTGATGCTCCTTCAGTCCTGGGCGATGGAACGGAACAGCGGGGGATTCTGCCAGCTGGGGAGGGGCTTCTCCTGGGACACCCAAGTTCAAAGAAGAGTTTGCCTATAAGCCAGCTTCTCTAAAGACATACTTTAAATCCTATTCCAAAAGTTCTGATGTCGTTTTAACTAGTCCAAGATTTGGGAACTGAAGCAAGCCAGTGACTCTCTCACTATTTGGTCATGCCATTGGAGCAGTATAAATTCATAACCATGTAGCAACAGGACCTCCCTGAACAGCTCCTGCAAAGACTTTCTTAAAGCAACTTTGCTAAATTTACTTAATTCTACTTTCAAGGCTTGAATCCCTTTTACAATCTGCCCCCTGCTGGGCAGCTGAGATTTGCTCCTGGCTCTGAAGATCTCCCTCCGCCAGGTGTGGGAAGCCACCCCTACCCCCACCGCACCCCGCCTCAGAACCCCACCTAAGTTCACATCCTCAGCACTCCACTGCTAGGCTTCCCACCAGCCCTCCCCACCTCCACCTCGTTCATCCTTTGAACTACCCCCGAGAGTCACAGCTCTAAGAACACCAAACTTGTCTCTCTACTCCTCAAGAACACTCAACAGTGTTCTTGAGTGTCCGCTGACAGTGCCTACAGCACCAACTGAAGAGGAAGACGTGCCTACCTGTAATCCAAGGTCAAACGGGGCCTCTGCTGACCCTGGGGAACAAGGCAGCCTGAAAACTCAGCCACGTCAGAGCTGGTGAAACTTCCCACGTGAAACAGCCCAAGGGTCTCATGTCCTCCTGTTTGCCCCGTGCAGATGGCCAGGGGCTCTTCTGTGGATGAGCAGGGCCCGGGGAGCCCTTGGTGCCTGGAGGGAGAGCACACCCCGGGAACCCGGGGCTCAGTGAGGGGGGTGTTAGAGAGGGCTTCCTGTGGGGTGCTGGCGTGTGCTGGGCGAGATGGGCGGGTCTGAGGAGGCAGCGCTGCTCCGGATTGGATGCTCGCAGAAAGTGAGTGATTCTACCAGCAGGTGCCTTGATGACCCTCCTCTGCAGGGCAGGCAGCTGGGGCCAGGCCTCGGCTGTGACATTGAGACAGCAGGCTGTCCAGCAGCCTCGACTGACTGGGGAGGTTGGACATTTCTGTGGCCTGGACAGTGCTCGCACTCTGTCCACGTCCAGGTAACACCAAGTTATGAGGGCCAGGCCCACTCCTGCAGGTAGGGTCAGGAGTGCTTGCTCCCCTCCAGGACACAACTGAGGGCAGAGTCCGCCAGCCGCCGTCTCTCCAGCTGGGACGGCCCTGGTGCCCCTGCGGACCCTGTTAAGGATGTCTCTCCCTCAGCCCTCACTAGCCAACCCCTGTCTGCGGACCACCCAGGGCCTTAGGCCTGAAGACTGAAGGTGAAGGGGGTGGCTGCGGTGCCCTGCTGTGTGT
>PVKM010023681.1:0-20995 GCA_004027735.1 Carollia perspicillata | reverse complement strand
ATGCTCTGGGCAGTGGGGGAGGCTGCTCAGCCTCCAGCCACCAGGCCACCAGCACCCATTCACCACCAAGTCCTGATAGCTCTCTTTCCAAAAGATCTCACAGTTGCAGTGGCATGGCCCTTGGCCTGAATCATGGGCTTGGCCTTCCCATCCTTGCCTAGGTGGTCTTTCTAAGGCTGGAAGCCACCAGTGACCCCCTTCTGCCTGCCTGCAGGGTGAAGTTCAGGCTCCACAGCGTTCTCTGATGGCTCTGAGCCTCTCTCTTCCTGCTCCCTTGAACTTTATGCTCCTGAGAACTTTTCGGCCCTTGTTAATCCTCCAGGATATTCACTCCGCTGTGCCCCTGACAAGATTTTCCCATCTCCCCAAATGCCCTTCTCCCTGTCACTCTTCCTTCCCTCTCAAGGCACAGCTTGCCTGCAATCTCTGCTCTGAAATCCATTTCTGAAGCCTCACCCCAGCCCCGACACTCCCATACCCAGACACTTTAGGGCAGAAGTTCACGAAGCCTTTGAAGCTTCCAGTCCCTGGCGCTGTTTCTCTGGACAACCACAACACATGGTGAGTGCCCGGTGATAGTGTGCAGGCTGAGTGAGCAGCTCACAGACTGGCACAGGAGTAGGGTGGCATGCGGGCCTGGTAGGACCCCATCATTGGGCTCAGCCTATTAGTGCTTGTTCTTACCTCCGTGGTACCTAGCCAGGCCAACCTGGAAGCCTCTCTTCTGTCTGCTCTTACACAAAGCCTTTCAATATTTCACCATCCCTCAGAAAATAGAGAATTCCATTAAACACAAAAGACAACGCAACTGACCAGGAACAGCTGTTGGAGCTGTGCCATCCAGAGACTGCCGCAGAGAGCACATGCCTCTGGAACCACCCGTCCACCTGTCTCCTGGGCTGCCCTGGCTGGGCTCACACTGAAAGAGGAAGCAGCCCTCTAGCAGGAATGTGCTGGGTCAGTGAAGGGGGTTCCTGGGGGCTGCAGACCTGCCCCACCCATCACTGCCACTAAAGCCAGGGCTCCAACTCTACCATGAAGACCTCACCTTGTCCTGGCCCTTGTGCCCAAATCCAGCTACCCCTGGTATCAGGACTTGAAAAAGGGCCCTGGTTTCTCCCCTTCTCTATTGTTCCTGTGGAGAGGACTGGGCTCAGGATGGGGTGGGATAGGGCCCTGGGTGTGTGGGGGTCCTCTCTGTGCAACCTGAGGTGGAGTGCGGGCTTCCAGGCAAGCTCACCCAGACTTCCCTGCACCTGGGCCAGTGGGGTGGGGTCCTGACCATAACAACCGAGTCCATTATTTGATTCTGTCCTTCTTCTTAGAACATTCGTCCAAATCTTCTCTATTGGTTCCTCTTGCTCATGGTTTAGCTCTCCACTCAGGTGGCTCCTTCCCTGGGAACCTCCCTTCTGGCCTCTTGATGTGCCTTCAGACCAGAGGCTGGAGCCCGGGCAGCCACAAGCTACACCTGGCCTGCAGGCCTGCTCTGTTTGCCCAGCATCATGTCTCAAAAACACTTGACTTAGGGTGAATGTTTTAAAATTTTATGGCTTCTCCTGAAAAATCAGGTGATGGGATAATGCTGGGTCTGCATTCCCAAACACTAGCAGTGGTGGGGACTGTGCCCAAGCTGTGCCCTCCTCATAGGGCAGGGTCTCTGCTAACATGTTTGTAGGACCAGCTTGGACCCTATCTGCATTACAGCTTGCCATTCCAGGGTCCAGAATGTAAATTCCTCTGGGGAAGGGCCTGGGGTCTTATTCATTCCTTTACCCTGTGTCAAGCACAGCATAGCATAGGGGACACGCAGGGTGTGTCTGAAGGAGGCATGCAAAACAGGGGAAGGGATCGTCTTTAAGAGAAGGGGAGTTTGGGCTTAACGTGGAAAGAGTGGCCATCTAGGAGATAGGACCATCTGGGAAAGTGCCTTCCAAGGAGGAGGAACAGCCTGGGCAGAGGCTCAGAGGTAGGAGAGGGCATGGAACCTCAGGGCAGCTGGAGGTGGCAAGGCCTGGCAGCAGCTCAGGCATCTATGGGGACAGTGGTGGATACGGTTGGAAACCTGAGCTGAATCTTCAAGGGTAAGTGGTTACTTATAAGGAGCTAGATAAGCCTCAACAGAAAATTCCATGGGGAGAAGTCATGGTGTGTAAACACAGAGTAAAGAAGAGTGTCCCGCATGTTTGTGCATGACACTGAGTTCACTGTGACAAACCATGGGGTGTGTGTCAGGAGTGGGTTGTTGATGTGGGGAGATGAACCTGATGTAAGGGGTGAGTCAGGCCTGGATAAAGAGGGAATTACCACAAACCTGCTGAGGATTTCTTTCTCTCTCTCTCTCTCTCTCTCTGTCTCTGTCTCTCTGTCTCTCTTTTCCCTGAATGCAATGGGAGTGATGCAGGTGGATTTTTGTGTTAGAAAGATTGTTTTGGTAAACCAACAACTGTAGTTATCAGTTTTAACACATACTTCTCAGAAACTGATAGATCAGATAGACCAAAATGATATAGAAAAATTAATAGAAACAATTAATAAACTCAAAATTTTATAAAATAATGTAAAGTTTATTGAAGCATGCATGGGGAATTTACAAAATGAACAAGATTTAAAAAAATATTTTTATTGTTATTCTATTACAGTTGTCCCAATTTTCCCCTTTCTCTCTCCCCCGCCCATCCCATCCCCTACTCCCACTGTCAATTCCACATGGTTGTACCTGTTGGTGGGTCATTCATGCATGCTCTTGAGTCAGCCCCTTCCTCTTCTTTCCACCATTATGCCCCTTCTTCCTCCCCTCTGGTCCCTGTCAGTCTATTCCATGTTTCCATGTCTGTGGTTCTATTTCTTTAAAAATATTTTATTTATTTTTAGAGACTGGGTAAGGGAGAGAGAAAGAGAGGGAGAGAAACATCAGTGTGTGGTTGCCTCTTGAACATTCCCTACTGGGGACCTGACCCACAACCCAGGCATGTGCCCTGACTGCGAATCCAACTGGCGTCCTTTGATTCACACATCTGTGCTCAATCCACTGAGCTATACCAACCAAGGCTTTGCCTGTGGTTCTATTTTGTTCATTAGTTTATTTTGTTCATTAGAGTCCTCTTATATATAGGATCATATGGCATTTGTCTTTCACTGACTGGCTTATTTCATTTAGCATAATATTCTCCTGCTCTATCCATGCTATTGAAAAAGGTAGGAGCTCCTTCTTTCTTTCTACTGTGTAGTATTCCATTGTATAAATGCACCATAGCCTTTGATCCACTCATTTACTGATGGGCACTTAGGCTGTTTATAGAACTTGGCTATTGTGAATTGTGCTGCTATGAACATTGGGGTGCATAGGTTCTTTTGAATTGGTGGGTAGGGATTCTTAGAGTATATTCCAAGCAGCAGAAACATTGGGTCAAAAGGCAGTTCCATGTTTAGATTTCTGAGGGAATTCCATACTGTTTTCCACAGTGGCTACACCAGTCTGCATTCCCACCAACAGTGCACTAGGGTCCCCTTTTCTCTGCATCCTCACAAGATGTTTTTTAAGGAAACAGAATCTCTCCTAAAGGAAATTTTTAAAAATTTGGAAAAATGGAGATATTTTATATGCATAAAAGGGATGTGTTATTACAATAAAGATGTTAACAACATCCAAATTCATCTATAAATTAAAAGACAATCTTAGTAACAAATTGTGTTGAATTTCTCAAAGAAATCAACAAATTCTTTCTAAAGCTTATATGGAAAAATAAAGATCTATGAGTAGTAAGTCAATTTTTGGAAAGAATAGCAAAATTCAGTATATGTGACAGGCAGTGCTTTTTTGTCCCTCCATATTCTTTCTACATTTTTTCTTTTAGTACAGTACTCCTTGGTTTTAGCAGAGTACACAGCTGTCCAGCCATATTTCCATTACATTTCCCAGCATGCTTTGCAGCTAGGTGTAGTTTGTAACCAAGTGTAGGTCAATGAATCTAAAAACACAAATCATAAGGTGATATGTATATATGTGTGTGTATATATATATATATGTATATATGTGTGTGTGTCAGTAACACAGTTAAAAGGAGATGGAAAATTAGGAGAATTAATAAGAAACTTATATCTAGACCTGCAGTATTTAAAGTTTGGGGAGGCAAGAAGATGAGCTTGCATCAGAATGTTGACCAGCTACTGTCAATAAACATAGTATTTAGTTTAGCTGAAAAATTTTGCTGTTATTGTTGTATAGTAAGAATTTCTTGATGAAAAAAGCCAAGTACTCTAACTTAAACATTTTTTAGATAGGCAGCTGGCCCCCACTTTGCACAGCACTTATCAAGACTATTTAAAAAACGGCAAATTAAGATAATGACAGAAAACCCAATAGAAAAATGGGTGGTGGATATGAATGGGCAATTCTCAGAAGAGGAATCCCAAATGGCTAAAACATATGTGAAGAGGTGCTCCAACTCACCAATTGCAGGTGAAATGCAAACTAAAACAAGGTGTTACCATTTGCACCCATCAGAATGACAAATTAGAACGGTAGATAATGGATATCGGGTATTGACAGGTGTGCGGGGAGGTGAGGACTTTGTGCATTGCATGTATAGGAATAAGAATAGGTAGAGCCAGTCTGGAAAATATCCTTTTTCTTTTTTCAGGAAAAACCTATTACTTTACTACGAATCTTCAAAAGCGTCCAAACTTAGGTAAAACCACCCCTGCCAACCCCATGCCAAGCCATCTTCCACCCCGGGCTGCCAGTCAAGAATTGGGCAGGCAGTTGGAAAATATTTTTTATTTTAATTAAATAGGCTATGACCTTTGACCCATAGATCTTGCTTCTGGGTGTAGATCTCAGAAAAATTCTTCGAATAGGGATTTTCACGATGGCATTGGTTATAGCAGCTGGAAGCCACCCAGGTGTGCCTTCTGAGGGAGCAGGTATGGGAAACATGACAGGTCAGCATGGAGGCTGAAGCAGCCTTATGAGCAATGACGGAGATAAACCTACAGAATGGGAAGAGTCTTAAGTCATGTGCCGAGTGCAAAAGAGTAGGAAAAGGAGGAACTTGATTACATTATGCCAGCGAGTGTCAGGCTTTGGTTCAGGATGCCTTTTCTATTTAAGATTACTAAAGACCCCAAAGAACTTTTGTTTATGTGGATTTTATCTATTGGCATTTATCATATCAGAAACCAAGAATTTAAAACAATTTATGAATTCATTAAAAAACTTATTACATGTTAATAGATAACATATTTTATGAAAAATAGTTTCATTTTCCAAAATAAGAAATACAGTGAGAAATGGCATTGTTGAATGCCATTTTTGCAAATCTTTTAATTATCTCGCTTACCGAACACAATTGGATTCATTCTGTTGTGATATATCATGTAGACTCTGGAAAACTCCACTGTACATTCATGATTAAATGAAATGAAGAGGGCAGACTACTTACTAGTATTATTAGGAAAATAATTTTAATCTGTAGACTGACCAGAAACCCCTGGATCAAACCTGGAGAACCACTGCATTAGTGTTTATTGATAACATATAAATACACATAAAATTTTGCTATACATTTTGTATTTCAGGCACACTCAAGACTGTATGTCAAATATACTGGGTTGGTGCCTGTGGGGTACTAGAGAGGAATGGGGAGGAGAGGGGATAAAAGGGAAAATAAAATAAATAAAACAAAGCAAGAAAGAATCTATGTACTCTACTGAGGATCGTGGTTAACTCAGGTCTCAGCACCTGAGGTACCAAAGTGCTATAAAATACAATGAACTAAGAAGACAGTCCAGTGTGGCTGCTAGGTGAAGTATGCCTGGCCAGGCTTTCTGGGAGGCAAGAAGGCTAGTGTGTGTGTATGGGGAGTGGGGTGGGATAAGGAAAAATGCGGCCTAATCAAGGCAGAGCTGTGCATTCATCCAGATCCAAATCCAGAATGGTGGGCCAAGAGTGAGGAGGTACAGCATCCACCCCCTGCCTCTCCTGCCCTCAAGAGGACCCCACTACCCTGAGAGAGACCCTGGCCTCGTGGGCTGAGGCTAGCCCAAACCCTACTATTGCAGTGCTATAGACCCTACCGCAGGGCTCAGGGAAGATGCTCTGGGCAACTCCAAAGGCCCTTTCAGACCTCTAGCCCATGACGTAGTGATCATCTGGGGCCCTGCGAGGGCTCTGGGCTGCATGCCACTGGGCTGCCCCTTCCTGGACATTGCCCTACCAGGTAAGACTCAAGCAGGTGGTAGGTGCCTTATATCCCTGCATGCCAGCTGTGAGAAGGGCCTTTTCTGAAATCACCATCCCACTTGCCTGAAAGCAGGGCTGGCAGACTCTGCCTATGCCCCTCAGACACATCCATGGTTCTCCCAGGCACTCAGGAGCAGACAGAATTGAACTGATAGCCCTTGGCAGATGCCCTACTCCAAGGCTTATCCCCACCACTGATCCACTGCTCCCTGGTGGCCCCCCCACACCTGCCAGTGCTCTGTAAGAAGGCAGGTGTCCTGGAGGGGCCTCCTCTAAGTCATCACTCTATGTTCTACTATATCATCCTGTTCATCCTCTCCCCTTCTTTGCCCATTTCACCCCTGTCACTCTGCCCAGGTGCCCCTGTCCCCAGGTCCAAGGCTCTTGCTCCCATGGCCAGCATCCTGCTATCTGTCCCCTTGTTCAGAGCTCACAGGCATGTCCCCTGGCTGCTAAGTTATTGAGAACAGGGGCATTCTTTTATTCATTCCTGTATCCCCCAGGCCAGTCGCTCAGCAGGGGCTTGGTATTTGAAAAATGGAAGAGAGAAGTAAAGAAAGGTGCAGGAGTGGTGGCCGTAAGGGGGTGCAGGGGGGCCTTTGGTTAGGAAGGAGGAGGGCCACTTCCTGCCGCATCCCCTCTTCCATATGGCCAGGCCACTTGTGTCCTCTTTCCTCTACTTTTGTTAAGGTCAGCACCCTTCCTGCCTATGTCCTTTAACAAGAAGTAGGAAGCATTTTGAATAGGCAAAAAAGTCAATCATAATGTAATTAATACTCATGTACCCCAGGTTTATATTCAGCTGGGATGTACAATTGTTATAACACTCAACTAAGTTTAAATAGGCTGGTGAATAGCTGCTGTCCCAGGTCCTCGGATCATCACACTTCTCAAAGAGGGCTCCTCCCTGACTCCCCTAGACCTCCCAGACTCCTCTGTCTTCCGGCAATTTAAAGGGTTAATGCTCAGCCCTGTCCAGCCCAGGGTTGGAAAGTGAGGCCACACCTTCTGGGTGCCACTATCTTAGCAGTTGTTACATGTTTGAAATATCCCCCTGCAGGACTCCTTTCTCAGCTTTGTCAGAGTCAAACATATTTTCATATTTATTTCAGGTTTTCTTTTAAAAAAAACAACCAAGAACACTGAAGTTCCCTGGAGACCCCTCCCATCCCATTTCCACCATAATGAATCGGCTGTTCTTCACTCCCTTGCATGTGGTTGTATTTTTGCTATATAGATCAGTATCTATAAACAAAATATTGTACTGTTTTGCATAATTTAAAACTTTATATAAATGCCACCAAGCTGCATGTATCCTTTGCAACTTGCTATTTTGTCAAATACTAGTTGGAGACAGTCATGTTGACACATGCAGCTCCAATTCATTCATTCTCGCTGCTGAAGTGTTTTCCATTGTATGAATATATCATGATGTAAAAATCTATTTTCCTCTTGATGGAGATTGAGGTTGTTTCCATTTGTTTGCTGATGCAAACAGTGATATAATAAACATTTTGTACATATCTTTTGGTGCACCTGTGCACAGATTTCTTTTGGATATGGTTCCAGTTATCTGTGGCTGCCTAACAAATTATTCCAAAACAAAGTAGCTTAAAATAAGATTTCATTATATCTCATGCTGTGTGTAAGAATTTGTCCAGGGCTCAGCTGGGAGATGCTCCTGGTCCACAGAACCTTGACTGGGTCACTCGATGGTGTCACTCTCAGATGGCCTGCAACGTGGTACGCCAGGGATGGCGGGAAGACTATACTCAGTGGCCCTGTTGACTGGAGCGGCTAGCTCTCTCTGGTTCCCAGAGCATAGTGGTGGGTCACAGGGTTGTCAGACTCCTTATATGGTGGCTTGGGGCTCCAGGGGTGAGTGTCCAGCAAGCAAGGCAGAGCTGTGGGGCCTCTTATGTCACATAATACCACTTTCACTGAACTGACTGATCAAAGCAGTCAGACTCACCCAGATTTGAGGAGAAGAAACACAACTCTCATCTCTGAAGAAGAGGAGTGTCAGATAATTTGTAGTCATTCTTAAAATGCCACACTTACACACTCGGGAGCAGGGCTGTTGTGCCGTGGGATGAGAGTGCCTTCAACTGCCCTGTGACCACCCACTGGCCTCCCAGTGGAGGAAGGAGCGAGGTGCGAGTTCTTGGTTCTTCAGATCCTCACCAACTCTTACTGTTGTCAGACTTCTATTTTTTAAGAAATGGAGACTTTCTATGGTTTTAATTAATTAATTTAATTTTAATGATGATATATTATAATTAATAATGAAATTTAATGCCTTTTCATGTTTATTTGCCCTTTCATTATTTTTCTTCAAATCGCCTGTTTGTATCAGTTTCACATTTTTCAACTGGGTTGTTAGTCTTCTTCCAATTTATTTGTAAGAGTTCATTACATTACTTGGATAGCAATCATCTGTTAGACACAGGCACTGTAAATATCTTCTCAGTTTGTGAGTTATCTCTTCACTTTTTAAACGTCTTTTTTGTAGATGACTTTTTATTTTAATGTTGTTAAATTTATCATTCTTTTTGTTTCTGGCCTGTGCCTTTTGTGTCTCAACACGTCCCTCCCTGTTTCCTAAGTTAGTCCAGGATCACTGCTACCACACCTCCATGTGCTTGGTTTCCCTGAATAGACCAGGTTCTGACTGCTTCCCCACCTCCATATTTTCCCTCTTATGTCTCCACCACTCGGAATGTCTCTCCTCCGAGCCAGCCATGTAAATAGTACCCACCCCTCTAAGTTACCCTGAGCCCTGTCCCTCTCAGTGCTTACCTAGCAATTGATTCTCCCCTTCCTCCCTTCCTCCCTGCTTTCCTTTGCTCCTTTCTTCCCAGACCCCAGAGCCCCTGGTGTCCATTTATTCCCTCCAGCTCTGTGCAGGTCTGTGTGTGTGTGTGGTTTGATTTTTAGGACTGGTATTTCCTTCTCTCAGCGCTGTGCCCACACCTAGGAAAACTGGTTCTTGGGTTTGGCTGCAGAAGTTATATGTCTCTCAAGTGTCAACAGAAATATCACATTTTAACAATGTTCACAAAACACAGCATTAAAACAATTAAAAGATTTTATAACACAATATTGAAACGATAGCATAATTTATTACCCAAACTCCCCAAGACACACGAGAAAGGAACACAATTAAAGCAAGAGTTAGAGAAATAAAAACATCTGATTTCACGCAGTCCCCTGGTCCTTCTGATCAACTGAAGCTTAGTGCTTCATCTGATCTAGAGGGAAACCATCCTCCTTGGAGTTGCTGGGGCCAATACGCAGTCACTTTTTCATGGCTCCCACTGCGGGGCAACTCTGGGTGCCCTGCCATTCATTCCAGGAGCGCACAGCTCTCCCACAGCCTCCTCACTCTCAGCCCTGTCCCGTGGGCTCTTAGCCTCACATGGAGCCTGCTCACTTTACCGAACACAGCGCAACACCCCTGTCATCTAAGAGGAGATGGTGGCAGTGAAGAGGGTGACAGCATGCTGAGGGCTCCCCTGAGGCTGGGAGTCAGGGACAGGCAGGGATGTGGGGATGAAAAGTGGAGGGATCTGTCAGGGGTTGGTGGAATTGCCAGGGGCCCGGGAGAAGCAGACTTTGGTGCTGGGCAGGAAGGGCCAGGGGAGAAGAGCAAGGTGGAGGGGGCTCCACTGGCCCAGAGGAAGGACGTAGAGGAGGGGTAGGCAGGCCGCTAGTGCAGAAAGAAGTTGTCCTCTCCATAGTCATCCCAGGTGGTGGAGGAGGAAGAGGAGGAGGGTCCTGATATAAGGGGCAGGGGTGGGGCAGGGGGGAGTGTGGGACTGGCATAGGCTTAAGGTGGAGCTGGCCTAGAGAGGTGTTATGAATGTAAACTCTGTGACTGGAAACCCTGGGTTTGAATGCTCTTGTCCTATCTTGTGCCCCTGTTACCTCACCTATAAATTGGGAGAAGAGTACTATGACCTATTTTCTAAGGTTTTGTGAAAATTAGACTTGTTCTATTTGTAGAGCAATTAGAACAATGACTAGCCAAGAACAGGAGCAATTTAAGTGAGGTTCTCCCCTCACCCCCCTTAAAAACAAGTACGAATTACTTGAGAGAGGTAGATGGGAAGGTTATGTTTCTTATTTGAAAGATGGGAAAACTGAGGCCCACAGGCAAGATGGAGCCCTTGAGGGAGAGCTAGAAGCCACGTGTGGAGCTGGCCTGGATGATTTTCCCATGAGGCAGGGTGGGAAGGCATTCTTGCCCAAAGCAGATGCCAAGCAGGGTGAGCTTTCCCGTAATGCCTCCTGTAATAACACTGTGTGACACCCAGCCTTCCAGCAGCAGAACAGCCAAGAGCAGAGGGAAGAACCACAGTCTGGTTTGCTCACAGCAAGGCTGGCTATTTCCATTTCCACTCTCCACCAGAAGTGCGGGGACCCCCGTTGCTTGGGAGGGAGTGTGGTGGCTGGCCCAGAGACGGCAATCTTCCTTGGAGCTGGGGAGAGGATACTCCCACATCCTCCTGGCTCAGGAGGCTGCCCTGAATACCTCTTCCCCAGCACTACCCTCCCTGGGAGGAGGGGGCATCTGATGCAGTCATTCCTACAGGCTGCTTAGACTGCAGAAGGGTCCCTCTCATAGGATTTGAGGTTTTAATGTGTGTTGGCTGAGGATAACACTTATCCAGAAGGAATGAAGTGGGAACTGCAGGATTTCAGGGAGCATCAGGATGCCTGAAGTGTTGGGGGTGAGGCTGAGCATTGGTTTCCAGGTATCTATTAACGTCATTCTAACTCCTGCCCTCTCTGCAGATACCTGAAACAGATTAGCAATTAGCTTCAGGTAGCAGCCTATTTTATGTGCTCCATGCTCACCCATTTACCTGTTCATTATTTATTTCCTTCTTCATTCATCTACCTATCCATCCATCCATGCATTCATGCATCCACCCACCTATTCATCCACTCATCTACTCATCCATCCATCCATCCATCCATCCACTTATTCACCTATCCACCCATTCATCCATTCACGTATGTATCCACTAAGCCCTGCACTCACCCATTCCCCTAACTACTCACCTACCCATTCATCCATCCACCCATCTTTCCAACTGTCCTTTCAACCATTTATCCCATTCATGCTCATTAAGGAGCAGTAAAGTTCAAGCTTCAGGAGCCAGTGGCCTGGGTTTGCAATGCTGGGCCCAGGACTTACAAGTCTGCTGCCCTTGGGCAGGTCCCTTTACCTGTCTGTACCTCACTTTCTTCAATGGGAATGACAATAGCATCTACTTCACAGAAACTTATGTAGGGCTTAAGTGAGATACATACTTGTTAGCATGTCCAATCGCAGACAGTGGTTTATGTGTTAGCCGTTGTTTCTACTGTTCTTTAATTCACTCATTCAATTCCTCCATTCACTCATTCATTTGTTTACAATCACTGCCCTAGTCCAAGGAAATGAATTTGATTTTCTTCTTGGTTCTTCTTTTTATACCTTTCCATTTCTAGCCTTTGGTTTGAAGATTGAGCCTTTTCTCAAAAAGCAATGCTCCAAGCTGACCCTGGAAGCTAGATATTAGGGACATCAGCAGAAGGGAGGGCACTCTCAGCAAACTCCCAGAACCGGTTCGGTTGCTGACCTACTTGAGGCTGCTGTTGGGCTTCTGGATCCCATTTACTCACCTCTATCAGTCCCTTCTGGTGGGCAGAGATCCAAAGGTGAGAAGGACAGGAGAGAGATTTCCAGCCCCCTTTCTGTGCCAGGCTTTTCATAGACCTTCTCTGACTTAATTTTCCTTATAGCCTTTGGAGGTATAGGGCTACTCCCATTTCCCAATGAGAAAACTGAGGTTTAGAGAGGTGAAGTGTCTCACCTCAGGTGACACAATAAATAAATATCAGAGTTGGGATTCACACCTAAATCTAGTAGACTCCAAATCTCAATGCCCTTCCCCCAACTCTGATAGCCCTCACTGCTGTTAGAAGTGCTCAGAGTTGGGTTTCTTGCCTGTGGCTCCCCTATCCCACCCTCCCAATCACCTCAGCTTTCCTTCTGACCTGACCATGCCTGAAGTCCTAGGATCTGATGGAAATGTGCAACAGTTTCAATTGGGGGTGGGTGGGATAGGGTGCGTGACTGGGTTTTCCTGGGAGAGCAAGGCCACTGTGGTTCTCACCATGGTGGTAAGGGTGGCCAGCCAGCCTGAGAAACCAAAAGGAAGGGGTGCGAAGAGGTTGTTCCCCTGCTTTCGTCCTTGCTCTCAGTCCTCTGATAGTCCAGGTTGCAAAGGCCTCGCCCAAGGGAACCAAGACACAGTTTTCCACCGACTGTAGCAAAAACACACGTAGAGTCCATCTCTGTCCTTGCCAGGCTGGAACCTGGCTCAAGGCCCAGGCAGATCAGACCTCTGGGAGCTTGGGAGTCACGTCCCTCTCACCATCCTCCAGCCTGGGGCAGCATCTGTGTGTCAACTCAGTTCAGTTCCATCCATTCCACACATATTTCTGGAGCTCCATTCTTTGCTAATCCCATGGCAACTACAGATACATGTGCCCTCGGGAGATTAACTTCATTCCTGTGCCGTATGAGACCCCAACCTCCCCACTGGGTGGTCAGGAGCAGAGCTCTCCAAGGCCACAGACACCAGTGAGAGGCAGAGGCAGCCCTGGGCCAGGAGTGCAGAATGAGGCCGGATTTGCTTCATTTGTCCCACAGCACATCTCAGCACCCACATGTGCAAGACGCTGCGCTAGGGGCTGCAGAGTGGGGAGGCACCCTGGTCAGAAAGATGAGCATGGTGCTGTTGAGAACTCCAAGGCAACCACGAAAAAGCTAGACTTTCACACTTGCCTCAGTGTGTGTTTTCTTTCAGCCTAAAAATATATGGTGTCAACATCCCAAACATCCATCATTAGGAGAATGGGTAAATAAATGGTGGTATATTCACAAGATGGAATGCTACATTGCAGTAAAAAAAGAACAAACTATTGCTATATGTAACAATGTGAGTAAATCTCACAGCCACAGTAATGAGCCACGGTAGCCAGATACACGTACACTGTCTGATTCTATCTGTGTGAAGGTCAGGAACAGACACCTGGAATAGGGAATCAAGAAGGGTGGCCACCTTTGGGAGCGTCTGGACTGGGAAGGTGGGTGACTGGGAATTTTCTGGTGCTGGCTATCTACATCTTGATCTAGGTGCTAACTACACGAGTGTAATCATATGAGAAAAAGCCCGAATTGTGTGTTTAACGTATGTTTGCTATATCTTAATTAAAAATACAAAAACAAACAAAACCCCCAAATGACTTAGTGAGAGTGGAAGTGGACATGTGTCATGCTTTGGTCTCTCAGTGCCTCTGTTCTGATTGCACTGCCCCATTCCCTTGGGGGAATGCCTACCCCTCCAGGGCGCTAGCCTCAGGGTGGGCGCATGATTACACATGGGAACTGGACACTCCCTCTTGCAATAAGCATTTTGGGCAGAGTAAGGAGAAAGACAAAATGGTAGGAATTCACTGACTCCAGAGGCTATCTGTCATTGGACTTGCTCTTGTTCATCCATGGAGGCTGTAGGCTGGTCTGTTAGACTGCCAGTCTTCCCAGCTTTCCTGCAGCCCAGGAAGAACACAACCTTCCAACCAATTCCACTGTACTTGGGCCAGCCAGTCAGGTTCAGAGAACCTGCCCCAGTGGTACCCGCTCCAACTTTGCACTGGCACCAGGCCTTGGGCAGCCTGGGGTAGGGATGTGGGAGCTGGAACCTGATTCTGTAGGCTTTGGGACATTACTCATTGAGGAAGGAAATCAGGGCCCTTCTGAGATGCCTGTTCAGGATCTCACCTGACCTTCAATGGACACAGCATGAGCAAAAAAGAAATAGTTGCTGTTACACGCTTCTAAGATTTGAGTGTCGTTGGTTACTGAGGTACAACAGGCCTGATGGTGCCAACAGCCACATTATGGTACCACCAGCCCAGACCTCTCTTCTAGACTACAGATGGGCATGTGCAACACCAGCGGGACGTTTCCACTGTGAGATTCCACATGCTCCTGCCTTCGTGTCCCTACCCCTGTGAACAGTGCTGTTCACAGGCTCTGTTGTCCATCTAAATGAAAGACACCACATCCACCCTCCCTTTCGAGCCAGGAACCTCACACCATCCTGGGCACCTCCCCCTCATCCCCTTCGGTCGCTATCCCCACCCCATCACCAGTCTCTCCCTAACGTTGGCCATGGCACTCCTAAGCACTGCCCCACCCTCCGTCCACTTCTTCCATCCTCGCCGTCCTGTCCCCTCCACACAGTGCCGCCTCTCCTCAGACTGCTGCATCTTCCTGACCTCATCCAGTCCTTCTCCTCAGGCCAGAGTGGGCTTTGTAGAGTTGAAATGGAATCAGTGTCACCTGCCTAAATCCCTTCATTGGGCATCCTTTGCTCTTAGCCAGATCCCCCTGCCTGGTCGTGTAGGCATCTCTAGCCTTGCTCTGGGCACACTGGGCCTCTTTCAGTTCCATCTTCTGTCCAGGGAGCATCTGAATGAACCATATCTTTTATTCTGATGCTTTGACATCTGGGGCCTTGCTGACTCTGGAGGGACTGCACCTCCCTGGGTAATTCCTAGAGACAGTAAACAAAAAAAGGAAGCATGCTTTTCACGTGCAAGCCTATGAATCCAGAGTCTACACTCCACCACCTCCTCTGAGGGCTCTCACAGTCTGGACCACTATGCCCCTCACCTCATCATGCAAGGCCAGGTACCAGGCAACCAGGGACAGCCTCTGTGCCCCAGAGCCACTGAGAAGATTCAGACGAGCCAGTCCTAAGCCTGCTGACCGGGCCCCACCCATTCCTTCCCTTGGAAACCACAATAACATTCGTGCGCATATTTTCCTTTCGGTCCCTCTGCCTCCTGACCAAACCCACTGCTTCCCCATGCACCCTGCTCCCAAGACTTGGCATGCCCCTTTTCTTGGAATCTGCGAATATAACCAGTTATCTTTTCAATGGTAGTTGTCTCCTGATCTGTTGGCCTTACCGTAACTAATAATAATAAGATGTATGTAAAGCAGCATCTGGTCCCTCTGTGCCTGGTCAGCTCCTTCTGTAGCCTCGCTTATGGGTCCTCACTACGGGGGCCTTCCCTCAGCTAGCACCAGGTGCCTTTGTCTGCCCTGTTCTCTGAGGCCTCCTGTATGTACAGTTCACATCACACTTTGCTACAACTGATGCCTTTAAAGCTCTGTCTCCTCAGGAAGGACCTAACCTCCTTCGGAGCAGCACTGCTATTTTCTTGTTCACTGATGGTATTCCTGGCACATAGCAAATGCTCAATAAATATTAGTTGATGAATGACTGAATGAACAAATGGGTGTCGATCATAAGCCATGTTATAACAGAGCTGAGCTACCCATGGGCCCTGTCCAAGAAGGGGCAGGAATAAGAACGACATGTTACTGTGGTGGATTAAAGACAGCTGCAAATTCTTTGCTGCTCATCAGAAGGTTAGTTCTGTTGCCCCTCCCCTTGGACATGAGCTATCTTTTGAGCAATAGAAAGTGCTGGAAATCACACTGTAACTTCCAAGCTCAGTCTTAGTCCTTGAGAGATTGGCAACTTCTTCTTTTGCATCCTGGAACTTCCCTCTTGGAACTTGGCAGCCGTGTGGACTGTCCCACTTGCAGAACTGAACCTCCAGCTGACAACCCCAGCTGAGTGCCCAGCTGCAGCCAGTGTCAACTGCCTGCTGTGTGAGCGAGGCCATTCTTGACCTTCCAGCTAAGTCAGAGACCAGCTGAAGTAGCTAAACAAGCCTCCACTGATACTGTGTTGAGCAGAAGGACTGCTTATCAAGCCCTTCCAAAACTCCCAACCCACAGGAATCGTGAGCAAATAAAGTGGCTGCTGTTTGGAGCTACTCAGCTTTGGGCTTTTGGCAGTAATGAATAATGGGAAGAGGTATCCTGCTACACGCTAGGCCATAGTCTTGTATTATTTATGAAGCTCACGACAACCCTGCAGTGAGGATGTGATTACCATGTTACAGAAGAAGGAGACTGAGGACCAGGGATTAAACAATTTGCCTAACACCACAAAGTTATAGAAAGTAACAGCAGGCTTTTGTCTGGCTCCAAACCTCCTCTCCTTCCATACTTCCTCCTGCCCTCTCCATCTGAGAAATAAAGGACTTGAGACCTGGTGGATGGGAAAGGGGTGGTGTTGGGGCTGGGACCCAAGAGCCACCATGGTGGGAAGGGGAGGGGGAGAAGGTGTTTGGGGCACACACCCCGTGACCAGCCAGTGTGAAGTGGCCCCAATCCTGGGCAGGAGTGAGTGCTTGGCTATGGGCCTGCGGTTAACTCGCATTCCCCACCAGGCCAAGGCTTGGTCGAAGCGTGCCCCTGGCCTCACACCGGCTTGCTCTCCTCGGCTTTGTCTGGGAAAGGACATTGTCAGTAGCGAGGGAACACCCGAGGCTCGGCCACGCTTGTCGGGAGGCATTAGTGTGGGGCTTTGAAGTGGGAACCTCTGGGCCCTGCTCAGATGGTCTTTGCAGGGCTTTGCCCGAACTCTTTCTTCCCATGGGATGGGGACCTGTCCAGGGCCAGCATGGGCACTTGCAGTTCTGCTGGTCCTCACAGGTGCTTGGCTGCCCTGCTCCCTTCATCCTGGTGGGATCTTGGAGGGCTGGGCACTGCATCGGCCAGCAAAAGCTGCTGGCCAGGCAGCACTGGCTCCATGGTCTCTGATTAAACCAACAGTAATAGGTAATGACTCTCAATGCTTGGCCCAAACTGAGAGGACAAAAAAAGAACAATTACCTGAGATCTCTTGCCCTACAGATGAGTACTGGCAGGAATTTGCCTTCAGTCTTTTTTCTTTTCTCTTTCTCCCTTCTCTCTTCCTTTTCTCCTTTCTTTCTTTCTTTCTTTCTTTCTTTCTTTCTTTCTTTCTTTCTTTCTTTCTTTCTTTCTTTCTTTCTTCCTTCCTTCCTTCCTTCCTTCCTTCCTTCCTTCCTTTCTTTTGTATCTAAATACACGGGTAGGGCTAGTTCTTGATTTTTCAGTTTAACCATTATGTGTGAGCCTCCTGCCAGGCAAGATGAATGTTTAGCTCTCTCTTTGCCTTGCCTGGCACACACGTGCACTTTCACTCACAAACACACATTCTACCCCATATCCAATAGAGTTGTTTTACTTAGGTGTTAGTATAAATCAAATTATTACAACTAGGAACACTAGTTAGACCTGAACCAGGCAGAACATCAGGAATTCTTTTCCTTCACCGAGCTTACTGTTTTTCTCCGGTGTCAGGAATGCCTCCTGTCTGTCTCTCTCTCGTTGTCAGTATTTGCTTCATTTTCAAAGTACCTATCACAAAGTGTACCCCCAGTTCTGCCAATCATCTGGAAATTGTATCAGGGTGTTTATTTACAATTTCATCCATCCAGGCTGGCCTGGCGGCCCTCTCTGTAGGTACACAGGACCGTCACAGTGCTTCCTTTCCGGTCATCCTGGGGGACCCTCAGCCCTCTCCTTTCCTTTTCTGAATTCCATCTCTTCCTGTTCCCAGTTTACTCCCTCTTTTCAGTGGGGTGCATCTTCCTGGAGTTGCCTGAGAAAGCAGGCACAGCGAGTAAGCTTTGTGAGACCCTCCAGTTTCAAGGACCTGAAAATGCTCAGGTCCTTGATTGGTGGTTTGCTTGGGTATGAAATCGTAGGTTGGAAATACTTTTCCGTCAGAATATTCAAGGCTTTACTTCTTTGTGTCTTGGCTTCTGAAACAATTGAGAAGATGAAAACCATTTGCATTCCAAATCTTTTGCATAAGACTATGTTTTCTTTTTCTTAAAAGTATTTTTCCTTTGTCCCAGCATTCAGAATATCCAATTAATGCACCTTGATGGGTCTATTTTCATTTAATGTGTTGGGCCTTTTCTTCTTTTGTCTTTTCTAGAACTGATGATCTTTAGTTCTGGGGAATTTCCTTGAGCTATTTCAATGACAGTCTTCACCCCTCTGTTTCCTCCATTCCCTCTTTCTGAATGCTTAGTATTCAAAGGTCTTGTGTTTAGACTTCAAATTTTCTTTCTGTGTATGTGTGTTTTTTAAAAAATATATATGTTCTATCTTTCTGCCTTTGTGTTCTACATTCTGGGTAAATTCTTCTACTTGATTTTTCTAACTTCTGCCTCATGTTTTTAACTTCCAAGAGCTTTTTTTTTCTTGACTGTTCATTTTTGTGGCATCCTGTTCTTGTTTCTGGGGTGCGCTAGAGTCTCTTACCTCCTGTGATGTTAGCGATAGTTCCTGATGTCTTCTTTCCTGCCAGCTTGCCTTCTTCCCCATTGATTGTTTGGTGGCTTTTCCATTAGAGGCAGTTCCCAGCTGTCTGGAACCTTCATGTTTGAGATGGGTGGCAACAAAACTGAGCAGAGGCTCAGAACTCACAGGTGTCCTCTTCAGGCTGTGTGATTAGCTGCATCGTTTGGCAGAACTCTGGGTCTTTCTTCTTCAGATTCCACTGAGAAGATTCTTCTGAGTTTCTTCTCTAGAGGAAAAGTCCTTGCTGCAGATCCAAGGGGGAAACTTTGGCTTTTTCAAGGTTATACAGCTGAGCAAGCAGTGGAGCTGGGATTTGAATCCAGATAGATTGCTCTTGACTACGCTGTACTGTCTCAGGTTGCATGCAGGAGGGGTCATTTCTGTACTAAACTGCTATACTCTACTAAAAGATATAGACACTTGTTAACTACTTTCAAGTTAATGATCACAGGGGTTGTAAAAATTTATAATCATATATGTTCCTTGTTTTCTTCTCTCTTGCCACCACTGAGTGTTATTATAACAAACCAAACTTTGATAGCATACCAAAAACTGTAAGATTAGCACAGAATGGGCAAGGAAAAAAATATAGATTTCATCGACTGGATCCAAGACTCCAGAGAGCTTAATTAAGCTGTCCAGTATCACATACTGTACGTAGCAGGACTGGGGTTTGAATCCTATGCTCTTAACCACCGCCTTCTCCATTCAGGAGGCACTTTGCACTGGATAACTTCTTTTCCTGTTATGGTCCTCATTTGCATCAAGTGCCCTGTTATTTTCCCTCCTGGGGTGCGTCTAACCTATCTTAGAACTACAGAGCTCCACATAGTGGCTGGCACATAGTAGGCACTCAGTACATACTTCCTGAAATGAAAGAGCCCATACAGAGATAGGAAACAGGTTCAGAGGCTAGCGACCTCTTCTAGGTAATCAGACCACAGGGACCAGGTCCCGTGACTCCAGGACAGAGCCTTGACACCATCCTGGAGGCCAGATCAACATGGTTAAGCCTTGGTTAAAACACAGTAGGGGGCCAGTGATTTGGCCAACAAAGGCCTTGTGTGTTTAGAGAGCACCTGGTCGGGAGAGCACCTCTTGCAAGGAGAGGGACCAGAGAGGCTGGTGCCAGCTCCCCAGAAGCAGTGGGCTTAGCTGGAGCCAGGAAGGAGGAGTAAAAATGTGGAGTGGCCTTTGTTCCCCTGAGTTTTCACCTTGGCCCTGGTGTCAGGGTTGCCAGATAAAGTGCAGCTCTGGAGGGGCCCTGTGGCTGCTGAGTGGGCTAAAGGGCAGCCTGGCTGTAAGGAGTCGGCGACCTCTCCCCGTGGAACAGCCTGGATGGTGGGCTGTTGGCAGGGTACAGAGCAGGCTCTCTAAAAAAGGCCATATGGGAAGCTTTGGTGTTCAGATGTGCTGGCCTTCTGGGCCCTATAGACTCTTATAATGACAGGGACAGTGGTAGAAGTGTTGGGTGAGGGTCCCTGCCTCAAATCAGGGCTCAGACATTGGCATCATTTATCTGGTGACAGCTGTGGCCAAGGAATGATCTCACCAATCACATTTGAGGAACAAGTGAAGAGAAATTCTGACTGATCTGGTGAACAATGTGTTATAACATATCACTGGGTAAGGAGTATTGGTGATAGGTATAGTGTATTTGACAAATAAATAACAAGTATTAAAAAGCTTTAGGTGGATATTTAAATTTAACAGTGATTAAACATTTTGAATATCATAGCTGCCTGTGATTTCACCAGTTCCAGTGGAGGCCATGGCAGGCGAGCAGGTCCCAGGGCACTCTGGCGACCTGTCCCCGTCTGCCCAGTGAGTGCAGACGGATCCAGGTCAGGTGGACCCTTGCTCTGGCACATCCCCGAGGCTCCAGGCTTGGGAGCACCTTGTGAGGCCTCTTGGGGTGGGACCATAACCCTGTTTCTCAGCTGTGTTCTGGCATTGCCCTACACCCTTAATCCCAATCCTTCTGAGTACAAATGATCAAATTGGGGCCCAGCTCCTTGCCCCATCCCTATGTCCTATGTGTGTGGGGGGTTGGGGTAGAGGCCAGGTTGAACTTCCCGGTCCATAGCCTCCTCCCTCAACTGCTTTCTTGGTGACTTTCTGTCTCAGTTGCCCAGCCCAATCCCTACCACACTCTCCCAGCCTGGGAGAAAGGCAGCTCTGAAGTCACAGTCTTGGCATCGAATTCCAAGATTCATGAGCTTAATAAAGTGACACAACCTTGTGGAGCCACCGTTTCCTCACCTGTAATGAGATGAGTCCCTGAATCATAATGCTGACTTCTCTTTTAGGATGCTTTGGGGGATTGGAGCTAAAACCCTGCACAGAGCAAGAACTCCATGTAAGTAAGTGAGGCCTCTTCTCATGATTTCTACCCTACTTATGATGTGGTCTCTGGTGCTGATGTGGCCCAC
>PVKM010023680.1:0-12295 GCA_004027735.1 Carollia perspicillata | reverse complement strand
AAAGGCAGCAGCACACGGCAGCTCGGCGGGGAGCAGCCAGCGGGCGGAGGCTGCCCGAGAGCGGGGTCACGTGGCGCGTTTCCGCTGACGCTCAGGGGCCACGCTCCCCACACAGCACGTCTGCTGTCCTTTCCCGTGGCAGCCGCTGCTGCTCCACCCCTGCAGGGGGCTCCTGACGGCTGAGTGGCCTCACGTCCCACTGGTCACTGGCCACGACCCGTGTGGCCCCCCAGTCACAGCTCAGAGCTTTGTGGCTAAACTGGACGGACCTCCTCAGGCCAGGAGCCATGGGAAAGACTGAACAGTGACCACTGCCCCTAGTCACTGGTCTGGGCCAGGAGTGGGGAAGTGGGGGGGTACTACCGCCTCCCCCAGTGACATGGAAGCAACTTGTTCTGGGACTCTGAGTGTCCATCGGCCATGGCACTTGCCACACCCTCTCTCCTGGCAGGGCCGGGCTGCTGTGCCGGGGCAATGAGCCCCGGAGGGGAGTCGCTTTCTGCCGGGCACTTGCCGGGCACTCACCGCGCACTTGCCTCTCGAAGTCGTTCCGCATCTTGGTGACCTCCTCGGTGTGCTTCTGCAGAAGCCAACACAGGCAGGTCAGCGGGCGACAGGGAGGCGGCTCCCTTGGGCCAGCCCTGCCCTGTGGACCCGTCTGTGAGTTCGTGGGGCATGCCCGCGCGGGACAGGCTTGGTGACAGCCATGTTTCACAACTCACTTCCCTTGGCTGCAAGCAGCTCTGAGCTTCAGAACATGGAAACAGACCTTCCCAGCGCTGAGTGCGCTGACCCTGCCTGGCCGACCTGCAGGCTGGGCAGCTGTGGCCGTGTCTACACGCACCTGCAGGCTCCCTGGCGCCTGCTCACCTGCTCCAGCTGTGGCTTGGAGCAACATTAAAAATTATTTCAACAGATGGCTATTAAAAGTCTGAATGAAGAGTGTTAATTGTTTTTATAGCAGTATTTTTACACAAAAGGGAACTCTGACCACACAGCTAATCGAGCCTTGGGTAAGCGCACAGCCTCGAGTCACTGAACACGCTGGAACCCAGCCTGACATGTGCCTGTGTCAGGAGGGCCCGAACTTCAGCTCCCTCAGACTTCACTGCAGACTCTGCTGTTCCAGACTTTCCTTCCGGATCCAGCTGAGGCTAGGCTGCCTTCACCTGAGACAGGTGTGTTCACAAAGTCTTCTCGACCCACAGCCAGGAAGAACCTGTGAACACCAGGGTCAGACACACCCTCCCTCTGCCCGAACCGTCCACAGGCTCCCTGGCACAGCCGGGGTTGAAGCCCAGGCTTCCTGTGGCTTCTGAGGCGGAGAGCAGCTCCAGCCTTCACGCCGGCCCCTCCCCCAAGGTCAGAACAGGGCCTGACACCTGGCGGGCCCTCAGCAAACAAATGCCAGCACCACCGGGAACCCCCACCAGCCTCCCTCGGAGTGAACCAAAAGGTCTCGAAAGTGGGCCCGGTGCTCGTGAGCCCAGCTTGGAGGACAATCTGCCACGGCCACCTAGGGACCAGTGTGTGGGGCACAGTGACGGTCCATGTTTCCAAAGGCACCTGACGTGCGTCCAGGGGAACAGGTGGGTGTCAGGTGTCAGCAGTGCGCGCAGAGGAGCCCTGAGTGGGATGTTCCTAGGGTTGATTTGTGGCTCAAGCCTGACACGGGATTCTGTACTTGGCCCCCAGAGAGGGCCTGCTTGGCTGCAGGCTTTTTAAAAAAAGTATTTCAACTAACTGCAAAACTGCGGGAGTTTTTTAACAAAAGTGTGAACTCCCCGTCGCTGCTGACCACTCAGGCACACGCTGCCCAGCGGCCGGCGAGGGACCCACCAGCCGCAGGCTCTTCGCCACCACCTCGCTGGCCAGCTCCTGCTCCTTGAGCTCCACCTTCAGTGCCCGCATGTCCTTGCGCAGCGCCCCCTCCTGCGTGCGGTGCTCCTTCTGGGCCAGCTTCATGGCCACGGTGCCCTCGGCCTTCATCTCCGTCAGGTTGTTCTGGTGCTCGTACAGCAGGTGCTTCACCTTCTGCTTGTAGACCTGCAGGCAGGAGAAGCACGCCTGCACGCCTGCACACCCATGCTCACCCACTCCCCTGCTCACCTGTACACGCGTGCTCACCTGCGTGCATATAATCTTTTATTTAAAAAATACCTTCAGGTTCCCAATGCAAAGGACACAAAGGACTGTGACACCCTCGAAGCAAGGAGAGAAAACGCCCCCCGCCCCGCCCAGCATCTCGCCGGTGACCCCAGAGGGACGGCAGGCTGCCCCACTCACCTTGATCTCCACCTGGTGCCTCTCCTCGGCCTCCTCCATCTCCCGGTCTCTGTTCCGCAGCTCGGCCTTCTTCTCCTCCAGCTGCCTCCTTGTGATCTCCCAGAAGGTGTGGATCTTGTCCCGCTCCAGCTGGAAATAGTTGCGCTCCTCCCGCTCCCGGTCCAGCTCCTCCCGGATGCGGGCGATGTGCCCCTCCACCTGGGGGCAGAGCAGAGCCTTCGAGGGACCCCGCCAGACCCACCCACCTGGGGGGCGCCTGGAGGGGAGAGGTGAGCAAGAGACAGGGAGGGGCCACCCTCATCTCAAAACGCCTGAGAGATGAAAGGGGTTGAACCAGTGCTAGGCAGGCTTCAGGGCAGGACACACTCAGTAGAGAGCAATAATCTGATACGGCCACTAATCACACGATTATCTATTTTCATCCATTCCTGGGAGCTTACACTGAGGACATTTCTCAAAAGAACACAAGAGCTTTCTCCTTGACGATATTAGCCACGCCATTATGGAAACAGCAACATCGAAAAAGAAATAATCTAAGATGATTTTAAATACAGAAATGGTTGAAAATTAGCCTCAGTCAACTGGAAGATTATACAGACCAAATATGGGGGGGACCCAAAAACACTGGGATTCTCTTCTGGAGGGCAGACCTCTTGTCCCATAGTCTAGGCTTCCCCCGCTGGGTGAGTGTCCTAGGAACCCATCTGTATCAGTGCACCTGCTGGCGTTGTTGTGAGAGGCTGCGTTCGGCTGCAGTGAAGTTTTTCTGAAGACTCTTTCAGTGTGTTTATCCATTTCCTGATGGGTGATTGATGAGTGCACCTGCCCACACCACGCTGAGTGTTCAGCAGCTTTTGACTAAAAACTGGCGTGAGCCCTGTGCCCCACCCTCCCTGATCACCTGATCTCACCCACAGTGACTTCTTCTGTTTCCCTGGATAAAAATGTCCTCAAAGGGAAACAATTGCTGATGTGGAAGAGGTGAAACAAAAAACAGCAGCAGCACTAAAAGGCGAGTTTAAAAACTGTGTTGAGCAGTGGGAAAAAGTCCTGCGAAGTGTACTGTATCGAATGGAGAGGACTGTGAAGGCGACTGAAGTTTAACCACAAAAGAACACAGTCTTTTATAAATAAATTCTGGTTCTCTTGGGTCCCCCCTCATTGATATGAAAATGACACGGCAGCATAAAGACACGTTCAGAAAATGATGTCGAATGAAAAATCATTCACCTTTAAAGATACATGTTAAGCAAAAAATATGCAGAACAAGTAGATCCCTAACAGTGAAGAGGTCTGGTCCAGAGCCAACTGTCAATCTGCAAATAGGCTTAAAAAAAATTAAAAACCAAAAAAGCAGAACAGACTCCTGGGATCTCCTGAGCACACCTGGGTCGCTGGCTGTGCCGTGTCCCTCTGCTGACAGCCCCTCCCCAGGAGGCCTGGGGTGAGGGCCCAGGTGGGACTGGCCTCTGCAAGGGAGACACAGACCCCAGCATGTGACCATGGCCCACGCAGATGACGACAACTTCATGTCACAGAACTTGAGCGTCGCTCGAACAGTCTAAACCAGGCTCCTACCTACTATGACTGTCCCATGGGATGTGATTTTGCCATCACTCAATACACAGATTTTTTATAAACATGCAGATTTCTAGCTTCTCCTTAAAAATCAGTAAAGAGACAGCTCTGGGCCTGACACCCACAAGGTAACCACCCAGCGACCTGCCTGCAGCTGCCCTGTCCCTCATGCCTGCCTGGTCCCAGGACCCTGGGTGCTTCCGAGGGTTCTGTCCGTGCCCCTGCAGACTGACGCCCGGCACGTCAGTGCTGTCTCCACAGGGACCAGAAGTAAACAAGGAGGTAAGAGGTGGCCCAGCTATTGGGGTGACATGGTGTGCAGCCCAGTGACCTCCCCAAAACACAAACTGCACCCCGCTGCCCTCTGCTGAAACTGCTCACGGACCCCCCTCCCATGTTTAGCAAGTCCTTACTTAGCGTCCTCGGCGGGTCTGCAGCCCCCAGGGAAACAGGTGTCAGGAAGCCGAGCCCACCACTGGCCACTGAAACAGGAGCTACTCCCTCGGCAATTCCCCAACAAAGCACTACTCCAGGGTCCGAATGAAATGAAGCCACTCGTCAGCCCTAAGGGCCTCTGCTCCACACCCCACTTTAGCCCACGTGACCCTGGTGGTTTGCTGTGTGTTCATTTCTCATCCTACAACTACTCAAAGGAAGGCAGGGTGACTGGCAGCAACACCCAGGTGACTCAGAGCCCTGTGGCAGACTCGCCCCAGCCACCACCAGAGATTCGGAGGCTGCGGCGGGCACCAGTGTAGCTCATGGTCTGCCACATGCTGCCGCTTTCAGAAGCCTTTTAATTAAAACTGTAATTATACAGTTACGTTCTCTAGCCCTAGCTTCATCGACACGGACAAGTGGCTTAAAATAATCCCTTATGTTTAATGGTAAATAAAATAAATAAGAATACTGTATATTCATCCACTGTGATAACAGCTCCGTAACCATCAGGTGCCTAAAAAAGTAAGATTGAAAGAAAATACAAAAATTTAAATAGCTTTTATATCAGCAAAAACACATTTCCTTCCAAATTCCTACCACACTATAAAGAAGATCTTCAATGGCTGGCTTGCATTTTTTTTTTAAATGTGCAGTGCGTTTGAGTGACAGCTTCGGCGCCTGTGGGGGCCGCGGAGACAGGGCAGGTGTGCTGTGGGGACGGAACCTCGGGGAGCACAGACGGGAGGGTCGCACAAGGGGCGCGGCCCCCGCGAGACGAAGCTGCGACCCCCACCTGCCCTGCGCCCGGACCGGGCCAAGGCCCAGGGCCGCCCCACTCACCTGCTCCTTGCTCATGTCCTCCGGAGCGAGCCCGTCCACAACCGGGGTGCCTCCGCCTTTCCCCTTCTTCTTGGGCGCCTTCGGGTACAGAAGAGGAGCTGGGGTGAGCGGGGCTCTCGTGTAATGGCTTCGCTTGGCGGCTGCCCGGGGCCCTCCGGGGCCCCTGTTCCGGCACCGCCATCTCCTGCCCCCTGACCCCACCTGCAGCACTCACTCTGCCCTGGGGGTCCCCACCCTCTCCCACTCGTTCCGTGGAGGAAGAGAAATCTGCCTTTTTAGAAGAGGACATTTTCTCCCTCAGACAGGAAGGGCGGGAACTCGACCTCGTGCACGTCCTGGTGCCCCGCCCCCCGTGTGGACAGAAAACCCACGTGGCCTTGAGAAGAACAACCCCGAGACCAGCGTCAAGTGCAGCCTTGTGGCTACAATGTTTGGGAGGCACCACGGAGAAGCCCGCGAGAACCTCCCACGTGTGCTGGGGAGGCGCCTCCGCGGCAATGATCAGAGATGCGCGAACGAGGCTTTCTTTCCTCCAAACACAAAACCGCAGAGAGCTTGGGCCGGGGAGCGGGCGCCTGCGGGGGCGCCGTGTCCGGGGTCCACACCGACCACTCTGGCGTCACGCCCCCTTGTACCGACTCAACGACACGGAGATGCTCCCGGCCCGCCCCCGGCCCCGCGCGACTGGAGCAGACGCCGAGTTTCCAAACCCTCGTCCTCTGCCCTCACTGCTCTCAGCGGTCTGTGTCCCACGCTAGTCTGCGTCTACGTGTCTCCGTAACAATTCGTGACTACAAAAAATTATGTGGAAATCTTAGAAAGCATCGAGAAGCGAAAAGAAATAAGGAAAATCATGCCTATCCCTCAAGCTACTGACAGGCAGAAGTATTTTGGTGGCCTTTTCACAGACGATATTCAAAGACCCACGCACCGCAACCTTCACTCTTAACCACTAATCCCTCTATGCCGCGAAGCCCACCCTCCAGAGGCCCCTGTCCGCTCGGCGTCTGGGACCCTCACAGCCAGCCTCAGGGCTCCCCACGGAGACAGCGTCCCCGCAGCTCCCTGCCTGGAAACTGAGTCACTGACGACTCCTGAAGGCGGGCACGGACAGATGAGGCCGGGCTCCGCCCTGGGCACTGCACCTTCCGCCCAGGACCCCCTGATGTAGGGGGACCTCCTGCCCGCGCGGAGCCTGGAGGTCCTAGGGTGTCCCCTGCACCCAGGCTCTGACTGAGACTCCTGCTCCGGGAGGGCTCTCTGTTCTAGACAAATGGGATCTGGGCCCTGGGAGGCTGAGTGGGCGAGGGCCTATGACCGCGGGCGAGCTCGGGAACCTGGAGCCCAGGGCTCTCTGCTAGGAGCGCCGGCGGATGCGGGACTCCCGGCGCCCGAGACTCTCCCTCCCCCGTGCAGGCTCCCCGCGAAGCACCAAGTTCTCCCGTCTGGGAACCAGACCCCCAGGCCCGCCTCAGGGTCTCTGCGCAGGGTGGGCCCCGGTGATCTGGCCGGCGGGAGCCTCACCATGGCTGCAGGGGTCTAGGCCGGCCGCGAACCACACACTGAATCGCCCACCCAGCGGAAGCTGCGCCGTCTCCCAGCAACCGCGGGGCGGTCCCTCGCGAAGTATCGAAGAGCCTCGCGAGACTACGCCTGCTGCCACAGGCCCTGGCAACAGCAGGAGGGAGTACCCAGCAACGCACCCGGGGCGGAGTTCGGGGTTGTCCCGTAGGTCTGGTCTGTAGCCGGGCATCTCCCCGACACCCCGAAACGCGTTTCGTCGCGGGATGGACGTGTACAGGGCCGGCCTCCCGCACTGTTTGGTCCACTTCTTATCTACAGTGCCGAGAACAGCACCTGACCCAGGTGCTCAGCACAGACGCCTTCCGGGAAGGAGGGAGCCAGGAATTCTGCAGTTTAGATTCAAATTTGGGCTGAAGCTCAACCCCTGAGCCTGACCCCACCCGACCCACCTTCGAAGAGTCCTCCCCTGCTGCTCTGGAGATACGCGAACCTTCAGAAAGAAACTAACGAGAGAAATCTCCAAAGTTTTGAAATCCGCAGGTATCCCCTCCACAAAGGTAAACTGCCTGAAGAGGCCGCCTCTGTGGCCCCCTGTTCTCGGGGTGAGGAAACACTAGAAACCACTGCCAGAGGATTCCAGACAGGCTGAAAGGAAAACAAACAACAGAAGAGTTATCAGGCTCCTTCCCTAACCATGCTGTAATTTCCAAAGCAAATTTCCGGTCCCTACCACTACATTATTACCTGCGTGTATCGCTCTGTGTCACCCAAAAGGCTGAGTGTTTGTCACAAGCAGGTGCCCATCTTCACCTACCATTTATGGTCTTTTTTTCTACACTCTCAACTTTAGGATCTTCCTAATGAGGGGTTCTGCAGACATCTCCATCTACGTGGAGATGAGGGGTCCGCCGTCTTCTCCCCCTGGAGAGCTGCAATGGGGACAGAGTGGCAATCATGAAGACAGGCTGGATCTGGCTGCCCCACCCAGGGAGGAACATGCCTTCTTTGCTCTCGCTCTCTGGCTTTTAGACACCCACCCGGGGGCAGAGATCTGACAGCCACCCTGATGAGCCAGAGGAGCTTCCTGTGTGCCCAGCCAAGCCCTGACTGTCCTTGCAGTGGGGCAGCCAGTTGAAAGGGCTGCATTGACCCAGCTTGCACAGAGCTGTGATTTATTTATAGCGGGCCCCGAGGCCTTTGTGAGGTCTGGTCCTGCCACTGTGCCTCTGTGCCAGACACCACTGGCCTGACAGGCGCCTCCTCCCCCAGGGCCAGGCCTCCTAGAGGGAGCTTGGCAGGCGAGGCGGTGCAGCTGGGTAACACAACAGGGTGATCATTATTATTTAACACTTAATTTACAGGCCCAATATGCTAGGTGCCTCATGCTGATTGGTTTTTCTTTTTAGAAGTCTGGCTCAGAATCCTGAATTAAATAAAAGCATTAACAATAATTCCTTTCAGCATAAAAAGGCAAGAATAGGAGGGTTAGCTCAGGATAACCAGACAGGGTGTTCATTAGTCACAAACCCACAGTGTCGCTCAGTTCATCAGCAGGGGCTGCAGAGATGAATATGGGGCCCTGGACTCCCCACGAGGCCCAGGCGACCTGCTCTTTTCATGTTGATGTCAGTTCCGAGTTTTTGGAAAGAGTCTTTTCTTCACGTGTGTGGCTTAAATCACTTAGCATCACACTGTGCAACTGGGAAATCCAGATAAATAGTATCTGAGTTTTTTGCAAGATCCCAGAATTAATGTTAAGCATCAAATCTCTGATATGTCATCTAACCTTGGCTCTTCCTAATGCCCACTTACCTGGTCGGTCAGGTAAACTGCCTCAAGCCGCCGCATCAGCTGGTGGACGCCTAGATGTTAGGTAGCAGAATGCTTAAGACTCCACTCTCTTTTAGAGACACATAGTGAAGTAATTCCCTGTGAAAGCACGCAATGAGCGTAAGATTTGCTTTGCATCGGAAGGAGGCTTTGAGAGTAAAGAAACAAGATCATCCATGAACTGATCATCGTTGAGTCTGAGTGATGGGTGCGCACAGGTTAAGGGTGTTATCCTCTCTACCTTGGTTTGAAAATGTTCTTAAAAAGTGCTAAAAGTAAACACTGGCCTCTGGATGCCTTTGACCAGAGCCCCTCAGTATACATTTACCGTCCCGCGACTGGGGTAATTATTGAACAATTACTGTTATAGTTACTGTGGCTGCATAACGTGCTATACCCAAAATGCAGTAGCTTCGTAAACCGACACACCTGTTTTGCTCATTAATCTGCAGCTAGACAGGGACTGGATGGAGACAGCTCACCTTAGCTCCACATGCCACCCAGCGGGGGCAGGAGCGTGAGCACCCAGGGCTTCCTCACCCAGGGCGCCTTGGCTCCAGGGGTGCCTTCTCAGAGACAGCTGGGTCCTCCTTATGACCCAGCCTTGGAAGTCGCAGAGCACCCCTTTGGGCACATGCTATTGGTCAGAACAGCCACACCCCTTGCCCGGCTTGGAGCAGAAGAAATCAGGTGGGAGTGACTTGCTCTGAGTGGGGGATTCTAGAAGACGTGTGGGGTGAGAAATAGGGCTCCGATCATTTTGAGAAGATGCCATCTGCCACCCCTGCACCCACTGCCCCCCCGCTGCCCACCCCACCCACCCTGTAGCTCCCTTTCCTCTTCCAGAGGACAAATTCTCCACCTCTCAGGGTGGCACAGGGACAGGAGGCAAACTGTAGGGATGAGTCCTCGTGCGTCATGACGTCATTTGAGACAGTTTCAAATAGCAGGTTTTGTTTTCATTTGGTTTGTAAACTACAAGAAAATGAAAAGCAGTAGCCTAGCTCGCTGAGTCTCAAAAGCCTTGGGGTCCCTGTGACCGGGGTGGGCTGCATAAACCAGCCGCCTGACTTTGTGGGGGGCGGGGGATGGGGTGGGGGGCTTGCCTGCAAACACCACGTTCACACCCACCTCCCTCCTCTGCGGCCCTTCCCCACACCCAGCTGGGAAGAAACTCTGAAGTTTTCTCTGGTTTGGTTTGTTTTTGTAAGAATGCAGACCTTGAGCGTGGATTCGGGTCTTCTGGCCTTCACTGCCTGGCTGGGCATCGTCAATCAGGTCACCTACCTCTGCTCAGCTTCTCCCCCTGGAAAACGAGGTATCGCTGAGAGAATTGAGATACTGGGATCAGAGGGCTTGCGTGCGGGGCCGCGCAGCGGCCCGCCCTGGGAAACGGGACTGGAGGAACCGTTCTGTGCGCTCCGCGAGCCCAGACCTTGCCTTCCTTCCCGGGAGTTGCCCCCCATCCTCTGGCCTTCAGGTCCTTGCCTCCCATCCCCCATCGACGACCCCTTCGGCCTTCCCATTAAACACTCTCGCCCCTACGTCCAGCCCCAGTGTTTCTTTGTAACATTTATCACAACATGCAATTCTATGTTTAAGGGCCCTAGGCTGTAGGCTCCGCCTTTGCCTCTCCTTGTGCGAAGCACGGTGGGTGAGTAGACGGACGGAACTCGGCGAGACTGCGGGAGGAGCGTGCACGCAGGGCTGGAAGGCCGCGGCCAGGTCCGGGTGGGTCCGCGGGGGGCGGCGTCCGCAGGCCCGGGTCCGACAGGGGGCGCGCGCGGGGCAGGCGGAGCCGCACCTGTGCTGCTGGGTGGAGGGAGGATGGGGTGGCCCGGGCCCCGGAGCAGCTGCGCGCCCCGCCCCACGAGCTCCTCCCCGCCGCCGCGGTCCCCCGGCTGCTGCCCGATGCGCTGCGCTGGGAGCCGGGAGCCGGGAGCCGCGCCGAGTCGCCGCCGCTACAGGGCCGCCTGGGCCGGGTGACGCCACCGGCTGCATGGAGCCCCCGGAGGGCGCCAGCCCGGGAGGTGAGTGTGGCCCCAGCCCCAGGAGCCCATGGGCTGCTTCTTTCCCGCAGCGGAGCCGCAGCCCTTGGTCCAGGGCCCACGCAGCCACCGGAGCCGCGAAGACCATCGGCTGCTCCGAGTCCCGCCTGCGCGAGGCTGGCGGCACCTCCCGGGAGCTGCCGACGCAGGGCTGGGGGCGCACAGACCACGTCCCCGCCCCCCTCGGCGCTCCCGGAAGCGGTGCCTGTCGCGCTCCTGGGTGGGCTGCCCAGAGTTGCATCCTGAACCCCTCCCAGCCGAGCCGTGGGTCCGGGGTTCAGGGGATGGGGCTCGCCGGGGCCGGAGTTGGGGGTCTGGGTGGGGGGCGACGCAGCTCTCTGGGCCGCGCGTTTGCTTTGTTCGCCCCAGCAGCGGCTCCGGGGCACTCGGGCCGGGTGGGGGCGCGGCCGGAACCCTGTCAGGCGCCAGGCTGAACTGGGCTCTCGGAGGCGCACTGCCTTTGGGGGCTGCGGGGGGCTGACTGCCAGGCTTGGTGGCCTGGAAGGGCAGGTCTACACCGAGTGATCCCTCCTCGCAGCCCGTCCACGTCCTGCCATAGTGGGAGGAAAACTGTGGGAACCCCTCTCAAGACCTCTCCTAAAGGGATTGGGGAGCTAGGATGCGTTTGCAACCTAGTTCCATCCGCCTAGGACTAGGATGCGAACGCAGGACTCTTCAACGTGCCTGACCAGGCCCCAGGAGCATCCTTGGTTTCCTGGGGCTTCCAGTGCAGGGAGCCACTCCCTGCTACACAGGGTCCCGCTGAAGGTCCCCCAGCGGCTCCAGCGACTTCCCCCAGAACCACACTGCTGGCCCGGAGGGGTCCGGGAGTAGTGGGTCCGCGCTCTCTAGCTGCGGCCAGTTGTGTTGGGCTGTTCATTCCAGAGCGCTGCCTGGGGGCCCGTTGTTATCCTCCCTGCCGGCATCACACTCCCAGGGGCTAGTGGGTGTCGGCTTCCTTTGTTTTGTCGTTTGTGGGAGGGACCCAGCCTTTTCTCACAGCTGACAGTCCCAGGACCCCCCGCCAGTTTCCAGTGGCAGCTTGGTGGGGATGGGAAGACAGGGCTTGGAGAGCCAGGGCTGGGGAGAGGTGGACCACGCGGCCGGGCCTGTGGAGATGGTCCCCGGCCCCCACAGAGCTGTGCAGGAACCTAGCTAGCCTTCACTTGCAGAATCCCACCTACTGGAACCTCAGACCAAGGCGCTCAGGGCACAGACGTGGGCTTACCAGGTGCCCGTTCTGTGTGGGTGTCACTTGGGCTGGGACAGCGCTCAGGACCACACTGTGGGACCCAGTCAGCGGCCACAGGATCTCAGAGCTCAGGTGTGGGTGGCCATGACTGGCATCCTCCCAGCTCACTGACTTCTGTAAACTTTATTTGGAGAGTGGCACACACACAAAAGGAAGCTACAGAGAAGCCCCTCCTGCCCACTCACCCAGCAGTGATTGGTAGCATATCTAGACTATTTCATCCACATGTCTGAAACTCTCTCTAAAAGGTAAAGCCTTTATGGAGCATTAAATCCCACCTTGGACCTAAACAAATTAACAATGCCCTAAGTGTCGAAAGGGTGCAGACTCAGAGGTGAAACTGTTGCGGGGGGTGGGGAGTATATTTCTTGAAGGGCCCCAGCTCCTACCTCTGGAGAGCCAGGGTTCTAGCCCAGCCCAGAGGGAGAGAGAATGGCTGAGCCTGCACAGGGCTGGCAGGAGGGGTGCTGGGTCTGGGGACAGGGGCTGGGAAATG
>PVKM010023679.1:0-20962 GCA_004027735.1 Carollia perspicillata | reverse complement strand
TTTCCCTCGGAGGACTTTTTTCATGGGAGAAACAAAAAAAGAGTCACTTGGGATGAGATTGGGTGAATAGGGAGGGTGGGGCAGGCATGAGGGTCATGCGTTTTTGGTCAAAAACTGCTGAACCCTCAGCGTAGTGTGGGAAGGTGCACTCTGAAATCACCCATCATGAAATGGGCAAATGCACTGAAAACGTCTTCAAAAAGATTCACTGAAGCCAAATGCAGCCTCTTCTGACAATGCCAACTGGTGCACTGATACATATGGGTTCCTAGAACACTCACCTAGTGGGGAAGCCTGTACTACAAGGGGTCCACCTCCAGACCTCTGGCTTTTGGGGGTCTCCCCTTATATGCACAACCCACAGACACAGACAACAGTGTAGTGATGGCCAGAGGGAAGGGGAGGGCAAGGGCTGGGCAGAGGTGGGCAAAGAGGGAAAAATGGAGACATCTGTAATAATGTTAACAATAAAAAGAAAGTTAAAAACCTGGTTAAATTTATGAAACATTAGTTTAAATAAATGCCTAAAGTGAAAATGACGAAGTGCAGTATATGAACCTAATTCAAACAGAATCTAAATCTAAAGAAAAAGACAAAGGGTGTGTGAGTTCTGGAGTATCTGTTTAGATGCCCTTGGGGCTCTTCTGTTCAATTACTTCACTCGCAGCACGGGCCTCAGGTGGACGGACCTCTCTCCAATTAGGTTAGCTGCCCGCTACTGCACCCTGGGCTCAGGAGAGGGAAGTAATCCCAGTGAATTGGCCCTGACCCGTCCAGCACTACGCACTGAAGATTACAGAGAAAACCAGAAGGGAAGATGAAACGCACTTTGTGTCATCCTAGCGTGTGTGCAGGCACCATCGCTTTCCCAAAAAGAGGCAACGTTCCCTATATCCAAGACCCAAGTGTCGCCCGTGATTTCCTTTCTCATGGTGTATTGTTTTTGCCAAAGTCTGTCCTAAGAATTGAATGAAAGGTGCAGGAAAATTTAATTTGACTGATAACACTGACCGCAATTTTGAACGAGTTCACCTTTCTGTGCCTCAGTTCCCCCAATTTTACACCAGTGGTAATACCAGCACCTGTCTCCCAGGTTTATTGGAAGGATTACATGGGTTAATATCGTGAAGTCCTGGGAGCTGTGTGGGCGCCTACTTAGCACCATGTAAAGGTTGGCTATCATCAACCATTACTGTAACACAAACTCTGCCCTTCAGTGAGAAGACGCCCATAATATTCATCAAAAAACATTTAAAGCATGGTAGCTAGACAGCATTTAGAGACAGTGCTACTAAATAATGATTTTGTTAACTCGAATAAATGTCAAACTAGGCAGAGTATCATCATGCTCATTATATTTATAGATCAATTCACGTTAAAGGGCTTTCATATATATTATCTCATTTGACATCATAATAACCCTGAGAATTAGTTTGACCTCCATATTCAAATGAAACAAATAAAGCTAATATAGATTAATTTGCCCAAAGTTACACATCTAATTAATAGTGAGACCGAGAGTCAGACCAGCTCTTCTGAAATTAAGTCTAGAGTCTGTCTGAAATTGACAATAGACATGGCAAAGTGGTAAGCCCAAGTACTGTCTTACGAGACATTTTTTTCCAAAGGGCAATTTGTTAAACATAGTGTAATCACCCTTAAATTAATATGTTTTCACAGACCAATTTTAAAATACCTTAGTGAAGAATGTTAGGGAGTCTAAAATACAGTGCTTAGGATTTTCCCACTTGGAGAAATCAAAGTTACTGCTAATTGATTCCTACATTATCAGCGAGTTCATTAAGAAATGAATTTGTTTTCCCATAAAGGCAGGGCTCCTTGGAAAGGTGGCTACTGAAGCAGCCGCCGAATGAAGCCTTGGTAAACCAGAGTTAACATATCTCCTGAAAATTACTCACCTCCAAGCATCTGGCTGGAGATAGTCTCAAAGACGGATGTAGTCACATGTTCACACTTATAATTTATAAAAGCAAAGTTTTCAGGTAATCTAAACAACAAAACAAATTCCACCCTCTTGCCTATGCTTGTGAATATCTGGCAATAACTTACTCGTGCATACTTTCACAAAATTTATTTTTCAAAGGAACTGAAACCTAAAATGGAAAATCTCCCAGTTATGCTAGACCCTACCTTCATTTCTAAACAACATTTAGATACAGATTTAATAACCATGATCACATTGGGCTTTTTATTCAGAGATTTGAATTTTTACTCCATACGAGCTGCAAGTACTTCTCTGTAAATCAAATATGATGTTCTTTAAAATTTTTCAAAAATAGGATTTTCAGATCCCAAGAGATAGCTCAAATCAAGAGATCAATTTTAGCTGCTTGCAATACAGATCTTTAGATGGACTGAATGGTTGTCTTATACTGTATTAAATGGTGAACGAAATGAATGCATTGGAATTAAATCTTGTTCATTATTTGAATGCCTGTAAAACTGCCACTAATGAATTTGTTGGAAACACTAGTCAGTGAAAAATCATTTTCAGAAAATGTAGTTTAAGTTACCACTCAGCTTCTAAAGTCCTTTTCTGAATTATCTATGTGACTCGATTAAAGTCTAATGAATGAAGAGTCTGTCCTTTGTTTTAGAAGGTTTAAAATATTTAGCAGCCTTGAGGGTTTCTGAAGATTCAATGCAAGCGCCAATAGGTGTGAATTCTAGGACCAGTTCTAATGCCTACATCGTTGCAAAGTCAGGACAGAAACATGCCAATTCTCCAGATCAGGTAAAATGCTGCCTGACGTAACATTGTTGAACTGTAAAATACAAACAATACTTTAGATGCAGGACTGTATTAAATGACTGATAGTGCAGAGGACTGAACAACTTCATCAAAGTAAGCATTTATATTTAAGTGATTTCAGGCTCTACACAGATTATTTCAGGACGGCAAGGAATCTGGAGGCAATCTGGCTGTGAATTTGCAATTCACAGCAGACCTGTGATCCTGTGAATGTGATCGACCTGGAGAGGATCGCCAAGCTCCCTCACCACTCCTCTTCAAGCTCTGCACTCGCGTAGCGTCTCCACGTTGGGAGGGCTGCTTAGTCCAGGGTTACATGGCTCATTCCAATATCCTGCTAGGACTTCCAGCAGCCCAGCAGGGACATCACTTTATTTCCAGAACTCTGGTTTCCCCAGAGTTAACCAGAAAATTGGTTGATTTCCCTCTATAATGTTTCCACCTCGAAATGTTCTTTGGAAGCACCATGAATATGAAACTACCACTTTACTTCAAGCACTTCAATAAAGTTTGACAGTTAAAAAAAATTAACAAGAAGCTGAGTAAAGGTTCCTTGATGAGGCACCTTCAAGCTTGACAATTTTTGAATCTCCAAAGAAATTCACATGCACCACACCCTCATGCTTCTACGTTCTGTAAGGTCGCTCATGTGTAAACGTTGAGTGCTGTCTTTCCATAATCAGCGTGGCATGAGAACGTTCCCCAGGTAACGCCAAAGGTAATACCCTTCGACAATCCAAACAAGCGGAAATGTTGTAAGTCCGTGCGGAGTCTGCTTACAATATTGATAGATATCCCTGGCAGGAGGATTAAACACGCATGCACATGTGCGTGCCCATGCACACCACCCACACACATTTTCATGGGAAACTGTTTTCTCTAGTGCAGTAGTTGAGGCTTTCTCCGGTATTAAAAAATAAAACAAAATAATCTAAAGGCAATGTATAATCCGAAACAACCTAAACTGCCCGGTCTCTCCATATACTCTGCCTTCTGGTAAATACAGTCAAGTCTCCTATTCCCCTTCCGTATTCCTGTAAGGTAACTCCCCACCTCTGCCTGAATCCAGCCGTGGATCTTCTTGCTGTGTCATGCACAGGCTTCTAAGCACTAGTGAAAAGAATTCACAAAACTGTGGACATTATTTATACCAATGAGGCTTTCAATTTTATCTCACTCACCCTCTGTAACATCTGATGCCTCCGAACACTCCCCGATTCCCTGGCTTCTCCCCCACGGTTCCTACCTTCTCCTTTTTCCCCGCCTGCCCTCACTCTGCCCTCTCCGAGAATCCCCCTGCTCTGCTTGTCCTCAACAACGTGCTACTCCACGTGTGGCCCTTAGAGCAGCAGCAGCAGCAGCACCTCCTGTTGGGAGACTGGTCAGCATGCAAAATCACCCAGGTGTACCATCCAAAATCTATATTTTAACAAGATTCTCTGGTGATTCACAGGCACGTTACAGCCTGAGATGTGCTCCTTTAAATAACAACATACCACAGAAACTATTCCCAGTCTTCGCGCAAACAGCTTCTCCCAAGACCTGCTCCCCCTCTGCCTGCCTCTCTTCTAGTCACAGTCGCCCCACAACCTTTGGTTACTGGGTCAGACTCTCTTTGAGACTCCGAAGTCAGAATTACAGATAATTTACTCAGAGAATAGTGAACGGTGCAATGATGAAATTGTACACAGTCAAAGGTAAAAGATGCCTTGGCTACTTGCAAAGAACACTGATGGGTAGACAAAGAGAGAGAGAGAGAGAGAGAGAAAACGTACAGAAAAAAGAGATGAGAGGAAACAGATGCATGGGAAACACAAAATCTTTACTTGTCGACATCCCATGTCTAGTAATTAATGGGATGAGCTGTTCTTTGTAGCCTGTCTTTGGATTCTATCACAAGAACCCTTATTATACCTACCGTCCCACTTCCTGACTTGATCCAGCTTCAGTGGGTCGCTGCTCCTTACAAGCAAGTGTGCCTTGTGCCCAGACTTTCCGGGGCTCTCTTCAGTGCTCCTCTCTCTACACCCGTTCTCTCTGGGTGATCTCATCCGAACGCAGGCCTTCATAATGTCCAAATATGGACGCCCTACATGTGCTGCTGAGCACCACAGCCACACTTGTGAATGCCAGCTTGACACCCCCACTTCATACCCGCTGGGTCCCTCAATCCAAATGCCAGTCCTCAAATAATCTCTGACTTTAAGGAATATATGCATTATTGTAAATACAGATAAATGAGTAGGTAGTGATAATGCAATGTGAAAACTGCTAGATAGAGCAGGTAGACGAGTGTGATATTCTAGAGTTAAACTCCCTAGAAATGGTACCATTTCTAGCAGATGAGAAAGGAACTGAGACCTAAATATGCAGCGTAGAAGTGGGCCAACCAAGAGGGGAGGCAGATGAAAAAAAAATAACAGTGTTCTGGGCAGTACGGTCAGTGGATGCAAAGGCTCGTCGGTGAGAGAGAACATGGACTGTTCAAGCAACTTGAGTTCAGTTTAGTTGAAGCACAGTGTGCAAAGTGGGGAGAAAATAAGAGGGAAAATGGCAAGGGAGGCAGAGATGGGGTTCTGCGGGGTTCTGCAAACCATGCTTAAGAAAATGAAGAATTTTAGTAAGAGCAGTAGTGAAAACAAAAAGGTTTTAATTATAGGAAAGTAAAACAATCAGATTTGTGTTTAGCACAGACATTTTTAAAAACCTCGCCCTTTTATACATAAACAACACAAAACTACCAGTGAACAGAGATCCTTGTAAGAATCACTGCAGCCAAACTCAAAGGACTTCAAAGATGACAAGAAGAAAGACAAAAGGCAGCAAGCTACCATGACAGCTTGTTTGTGGAAAGAAAATAGCTGTCACAGTGGGAGGGAAGATTCATCTCCCAAGGGCTCACTGAAGCAAAGCCTAACTGTTGATGGGAAAACATAAAAGCAGCAAAGTGACCAACCTAGGGTTCACTGAAGATCTGTCTTCACTTTGATCTTGCATGCTTCATTACCCCTAAAGAAAAACTGAGGCGCGTATAAAAAACAAACACTCACCTAACGTCCGTGCCACTCGAGAACATCACAGAAAATCTGTACATGGGGACTATCTAGCCAACATTGCAGGGGAAAACTGGTTTTGGTTTTTCTTGGCATTAGCCAGAAAAATATTGCTAAGTATTATCAACATAAGTGGAGAATGTTTTAGCCTAATAAAACCTAATTGTAGTTCTAATACCCATGAAGGCAATGATGAAGTTACTGGCGAAACAGTGCATCACTAACTTTTTGAGCACATGAACTATTCGCATAAAGTACTAGGGATATATTTGACTTACAGCAAGATGCTCAAAAAACATAGTTTTTAGCATTGTTGTGATTATGGCTGCATGTTTGCCGTATTTCAGTGTGTTCATTCACGCACTCATTCATTCCGTTTTCTGGGCCTCTACTGCCATTCATTTCCGGTTTTCTTTTAGATATCTTCACATATGGTTACCAGCGGGTGGGGAGGGGAGGCAGGAGTAAAACAAATTTGAGAAGTCAGTGACGGTTATTGCCTCCAATTTATTCCATGTTATGCGGTACAGGTGAAGAACCTGAAATTAATAGTTAGAACAAGCTTTGGTTTTAACAACTTGCCCTCCCCATAGCTTGGGAGAATATATTGGGAAGAAGGCGGCAGTAACAGGATAAGTGTACATCTGAGCTCAAATTTTCCAAATAAGCCTTTAATTTGAGGGCATTAAAAAACCCACTCAGGTTTATACACAGAAATGGAAGCAGTTTAAATAGTCCAGGAGCGGAGCGGAGCAAATTATAGATGCAACTGGCATAATTTTGTCCCTTAAGGAATACTTCTTATGTTAACATCTTAGTAATAAGACAGGTCTGATATAAAATCTCCATAATACAGGTTTTTAAAAATAGAAATATTTTCTCAATAAAACTTTCCATAACATAATAGCTTGCTTAAATATGCTGTGTAATTGCTTTAAGTTAATTCATCGCTAGAACTACTTTTCAAAATATTTACATAATGTTAAAATTTATGTAATGTTAAACTATGTATATATTTGCACACAGATCCAAAGTATAACATATTAGTGTATGAGAGGGAGAAGTAGATAATCTTAAGGGTTTTCCAGCAAACTCTGAACTTTAAAAAGATTTCTTTTAGTCCCCCTTTCATCTAAATCACATAATCTAGCTAAGAAAAAATATTTTGTTATTGTTGCAAAAAATGTCATTGTGGCAAGGACAATATGCTTACAAAGGCTAAACCCTTTCAAGATCCTTTCCAGATCTAAAATTATGTCTTTCAAGGTATTTCCTTTAAAATCTGAATACAAGCCATATAAGCTTACAAAACATATCGTTACCAGTATGGAGAAAGAGGAGTGAGCCTTTAGTGAGTGATTACTTTGTGCCAGATGACAGCAGTATAAATTGCCTTCCTCTCGAAATAGCTGTGTTTACGTGACTATCTGGCCATATGTCAAGTGGATCCCAGTGGGTTCCAGTCTTGGCTCTTCCATTAGCCAACCATGTGACTCTGAGATTGTCACTAGGCATCGAGGCCTTGGTTTCCACGTCTGAAAGAAATTCCCGTTTTGGTTCTAAACCCCTAAAAACCCTGGGTGTTAAGTTCAGGTCTTCACACACAACAGAGCTTCAGTTGGTCCCTTACTAGGAAGAAGCTTCCAGGACGGTCATAAAGGCAGCTGATGCCTCCCTCAGGGAAAGAGTGTGCTGACATATAGTTTGCAACATTATGAGACAAGATGGTCTTTGTGAGTAGTCGTGGATCTCAGTCTATTTGTATTCATTTGTCCACTCTGAGGCCATCCGTCAGCCAATACAGATCGAATGAAATTAGAGCTAATGGTCAGCAAACATCCTGGCTTCTGGGACATATTCCGACTACTCAAGAAAATTTCCACATCTTGCTAACAGTCCTTATTGTGCTATTTTGAATATTGCTGGCTTAGAATTATAGAGCTCGCTGTGACAGATTGTGAAGATTTACAGTGTGGGTACATCAGGAAAAAAGCACCTCCTTTCTACTTAATGTAGCTGCTTTAGTGTGTTCTTGCGGCCTACCAGCTTACTTTACAAGAGAAAACATAGTTAACTTTTTTAGGAAGTTAACACACATATTCAAAAGCAAGGCGGAGTTTCAGCAGACCACACCATTGCCAACATGTTGATCTAATTTCAAATCGCCCTGGGTTGGGGATGAGGTGATGTAGGTATTAACTCTACAGAGCCTATGTACATCAGGGCAACTCAATCAGCTTCTCCACATTTAAATGGCTTCATCTCTACCCCAGGGATCCTCCACATCAATCACAAGTCTGCAGCAAACACACACTTGGAAAAGTTCATGAAGTTCACCAAACTTTATAATTATAAGTTTCCGGGATAGTATAAAAATTGACTTGCTTACAGTCTTCTTTTAGGCAGTTCTATTTTTAAACTTCAGAAAAATGGGACAGTGACTTGTTATAGGTGGGTGAGTAAGGTCACACCTGCAGGCGGGCCCCCCGAGAAAGCCAAACCAGGAGAAGGGGGCGGGCTGGGCGGCCTATGGAGCAAACAGTGCAGTGCGCTTCCTGCTGGAGGCACAGAGCAGAGAGCAGAGGTCTGTCCACGCCCCAGAGGTCTGAGCTGGGCAAACCTCACTGTCCATGGAGACAGAGGGCTGCCTAGGCTGCCGACATCTGCTTCGTCACTGTTGGGGGAGCTGGAAGATCATTCAAAATTTCCGTAAAATGGTTTGTATCCTCCGGATTCCCATTCAGCTTTGCAGTGTTTGAGGGAAAGATTCCTTTCATGACCCCAGTGAAAACATCACCTAGGAAAGTTCTGTAGGGTAATATCTAAGAAGTTATGTTGAAATAATAATAGGTATAATTCTATTCTGGTCCAATGCAAACTGTATAAAGCATAGTTTAGTCACCCCACTCTTCTTTTTTATCGATTTGAGAGAAGGAGAGAGAGGGACATCGATTTGTTGTTCCACTTAGTTATGTGTACATTGATTGATGCTCGTGTGTGCCCTGACCAGAAATCAAACCCACAACTTCGGCGTATAGGGACGACGCTCTAACTACCTGAGCTACTCAGCCAGGGCAGTCACCCCACTCCTCATCAAACTAACACTGGTGAACAGGTACACTGAGCCCCAGTGATTACTGAAATTACATAGGAAGGTCCATCTTATAGAAAAAAAGAAAACTGAAAGGGAAATTTCAAACAATGGTAATCCGGGATCAAATATAAATACACAGCTTTAGACACACACATCACTTTCTTAGGGAAGGGTTTATGATGGGAAGACGATGCACCATTTTGGCATCAAAACTCAGCCAAGAAAAGATGAGAACTTTAGGTTTCTGGATTCTTTAATAATGAATTAAAGTAAGAAGTAGGTATTTGGAGACCAGATCTTTCTGAAAGTTATTTGCTAAGATAATTTGAGTTGAATCCACTCAAGGAAAGAAAATGATTTTTTTTCTCCCCCCAGTATAATCAGCTGACTTTCAGTTCTTAGGATGAGCAAGACATGAGGCATTTTTCTGAAGGACCCAGCCAACGTGGTGCTGCTCTGACCGAAAGGGCCGCTGCTAGCTTCGCTGTGCAAAATGGGCCGAAAAACAGTTCATTGAAATTTTAATAGAAGTTAACATTTGCTCATAAAATGACATTAATAGTTTATACATGTGTGTGATTTTGCCTGAAAGAAGTTTTTTAAATTACCAACATTTTTCTGTAACACATCATTTTTATGGGTATTATTTTATGATGTTTTACAGATTTCTATAAAACGGAGTCATGATTCAAAAGCACGCAATGCAAATGAAGTTCCTTGTTTGCTATTTGTCTCATAACAAACATAGTCGGTAAGAAACACATGTATGACACTGAAAACGCAGGCCAAGGCTCTTGACCGAAACATAATGTTCGAAGTGATTAAGACCATGGATAGCTGGCAAAACGAGGATCATATCTGGTCCTTACCAACTTGCACACAGTAAAGCCCCCTTTCACAAACTATAAGAAAAGCAAAACCTTAAAGGACAGCCTATCTTTTTATGTCAGTTTACTATATTTAAACATTCACTCGCAGGAGAGCTGAAAATTAAACACCTATCATTCACAGAAGCTCTTTGGACGCAAACCTAAGTTTCTGTTTGAACTGGCTCCGGAGTTGCTCCAATGCCAACATCTTTACAGCTGGTCTCAGCATGTACACCCCCCATACACTTGACTGGAAATAGCACACTGCCTGGCTGGAACTTTCTGCACAGCATTTCAGTGAAAGACACTACTGTCCTCCCAGGCACATTATTCAACAATTAGATTTGGGCTGCTGAAGCAAGAGACAAAGGCAGCACTATACCCTGTTTAGTTCTATCAGTTTGCTTCATGACATCATTTTTAGGTACAGCCTTCCAATTCACAGTTTGATTTTTTTTCACATGATTTCAAGTGATGTGGAAGCCATGTAAGAAGATGCGCATCTACCTTCTGGGACACACCCTTTTCAGAAATCTGAAAAATAAGGACTTTAGTTAGAAAATCTCACATGTTAGGGTAACTTTCCTATCAAAACCATTAATAAAGGCAAAATTTAATATTAATAAAATTTTAATGAAAAAGTAGAGCAAAACGTATGCATTCCACTTGGTACAAATGCAAATACTACTAATGTGCGGATCCTTTCTCTGCCTTCAGTGGATAAAACATTTGAAAAAGAAAATAGAATGCCAATGCGCAGTTGATTTGGTCCCGGATTTTAGGGGAAGGCTAGGAAGGAACATTCTACACTAAGAATGTTTGATATGAGTTGTGACTGAAATCACCACGTTAGACATAATGGGAATAGCATGATGGCAGATTAAACTACCACATTCTCCTCTCAACAGCCTTTAATAGCTGATGGCAAGAAACCCAGAGAAATAAAACAAAATACATTTTGGACATAGCTTGGGTGGGAGCCCTTTGCAGTCTGCTTCTTCCTTTGAATCTTTGGGTTATATCCAATAAAAATGGAAGTAGAGACAAAAAAAGTAGATATCTCAGATGACCCACTTATCTTGAGTTCATACTTTGACATTGTGTAGTGCCAGTACACAAGCTACAGACTTCCTGTATCTCACACAGAAAAAGTTTTGGGTGGTGGTTTGTTTCTTTTCTTTTTTCTTTCTTTTTTTTTTTTTGGTGGTGGGGGTGGTAGATATCTGAAAATCTTGTGGTACACCCTCTGAAATGTAAGACTATTTTCCTTGGCATGCTTCATCTCATTTTATTTCCTTGTTTTCCTTGCCAGATATTTCCTTCTCAATTAAATACCCCAAATTCATAAGATGGGTCAGGTTAAAAGGTAAGGAATAAAAAAGGGTGGAATTCTACATGTATACACGTAATGTGTGTGCCTTCTGGATGCGCAGGTGATACATACGCAGGCAGTTTCCACCGGGTTAGGGAGCATCGTCTCCTGACTCACACTGAAATTTCCAGTGCCTAGTTTACACATGGCAGAGATTCGCCACTCGAAGACCCAGAAACTGAGGAAAAAGGACACACACATACACACACATGTTTTTACCTAAAAAATATACAACACTGACATATAATTTAACATATGTTTTCAACATGTGTATTTCAAGATGATATGTTTTAAATAATCCATATTTTTACATGGTAGAACACCAAGTTGTTTGTTTATGCTGGGTCATGACAGAAGTTAAACTGAATTCCATTCTAAACTGAGATTATATTTGATTTCATATAATATGCTTGCTTCACTCTAGTCAATCTATAACTCACTCAGCACACACTACATATAAGGGACGCATTGTAACTACTAAAGAGGAAATGATTTACTTCAGGGAAAGCCAGAAGCCGCAGCAGAGGTGCAATGAACTTCCTGACCCAGGAGGGTCATTGCACTTAAGGCCAGTCATTGTTTTAGACATTGTTTCTTCATCTTGCACCACCCGGATCTGTCATCGACAACATGGAGCAGGGCATTACTGCTCGTGGAAACCTTCTAGCTCACGCACTTCGTGCCCTTCACATTATAGATGTGGAAGTTAAGGTCCAGGGATACCAACTGATATGCCAGAGATACCCATCGCCTTGCCCAAGAGAACACTGTGAATTAAAATCAAAATGAGGTCCGCTGGTGTGTCGGTTGGCTGTCAGTCTGCAAACTGAAAGGTCGAGATTTTGATTCCAGGTCAGGGCATATGACTGGATTGTGGGCTCAGCGCCCAGTCAGGGCGCATGGTAGAGGCAACCGACTGATGTCACTCTCTTGCAGAGTGACAAGACTGCAGAAGACTGATGTCTTCTCCCTCTCTCTTTCTTCCTCCCTTTCTCTCTAAATAAATAAATAAATACAATAATCAAAATGAAAATCGTTTCTGTTTCTCAACTGTAAAGGCAAATACTCTCTATGTAGATGCTTACACTAAATTTAAGCATAGGAAATAAATCTGAGAGAGCCTAAGGTGTCTCAAGTCATGTACAATTAAATTAAATTCTTATAACCTCACAAAGTATAGCATTACCACTGTTTTACTGATGAGAAAACTGAGCTTTCAGTACATCATTGTAATGAATGACTTTGCTTGTGTCATTTAGTCTATACACTTCTGATAGTTGGGGATCACGTACAACTTGGTTTAGTCAGTAGTTACTTGCTAAATATATTTCTCATGGTGGTAGTATGTATAGGCGGTCATGGTATTAATAATGACAATTAATTTAATCTTCACATGTTCTCCAGAACCAAAAGTATTTTAAGGAATCTTAGAGTTTAGATAATCCACTCCACTATCTTTCTTACTATAAGAAGCAATATGAAAAAAATCACAAGCTTTGGAGCCAGGAAGACTTGCCATTTGGCCGCAATCTCAGGCACATTTTTTAACCTCTTTAAACCTCTATTTCTTCTTAGGAAAGGGAAGACATCACCTCCTTTACTTGCGGTTACTATACGGGTTAATGAAGCCTTATATGAAGTGCCTTATACAATGGATGACAATAGTATAGTCATTTGATTACTGGTGGTCTAATTTGGGTCAGTCTTCAGTTCAAAGACTGTAGCCAAAAGAATCTAGAGAAGGCTGAGACTCAGAAGGGAAGCAACAGAAGGATAGGAAAGATCACCCAGAGCAAAGATGTCATCAAAGATCAAGGCTAAGATCACCCACACCCTGGTATTCCCAATTATTATGTACAAACATGAAAGTTGGCCAGTTGAAGAAGACTGATAGAAAAAAAACAATTCATTTGAAATATGGTTTTGGAAGAAAGCTCTCCATGTACCCTGGACCACCAGAAAGGCAAACAAGTGGGTCTTAGAGCAACTAAAACTTGAGACATCATTAGCACAAACAAAAAAAAATGATAGAGCTAAGTCAACAGGAGCTGAGCTGGCCTGCCGAGGACAGGACACAGAGGACATCACTCATTCATAGAGTCGCCAGGAGTCAGAGTCAACTCAACTGCACATAACGCACAACGGGCGCTGCAGAATGCTGACCAGATCCCCCGCAGCACCGCACTGTCCTCTCTGCTGAGACAGTTTAGCACTGACAGCTCACCGGCGAGTCTCCCGCAGAGGGCTGCTGCTGGCTGATTAGAAACACCTCACCCAAAGTCACGCGCCTTTCCTGAGGTGGCCCCCATCCAGTGACTGGCCAAAATAGGGGTGCAATGCCCAACGCTCTTTACCCAAACTAGAACTCGGGAAGGCCTCCCAGCTCCAGAGCTGCCTGCTGAATCTGCTAAGGTGATGGTGGTGACTGTTGAAACCCAGCTTCTCCCTCTTCCCTCTGCCCCATTCCTCCAACTCCCCACTGAGGTTGATGGGAGAGTACTTCTCGGCAAACCTTTCACATGCTGATCTCCATATCTGAGTTACAGTCACAGGAGCTCTACCTGCAACACCTGGTCATTTCATTGTCTTCTGCTTGAATGAAACAATAGGCATCAAGGATGCTTAGTGAAAAACAAAACAAAACAAAAAACCTCCATTCAAACTGGAGTGATGTAGCAGAAAATGCTGACGTCAAGAGCTAGGTATGTTGGGTCACATATTTAGTATCGAAGCTTTAGATTCCCCTTAGTTCTCTCTTTAGATCCTGGTATTTCTACCAGGGTAAGAAAAAAATTACTTGTATTGAAAAAATAATCACTGTTTTTCATCAAATCCCAATCAATTCACAGTAAAACGACTAATTTAAAGATTGTGATGTTTTTCTTAACAGATGTGGAATGCAGAACTTTCTAGGTTAATCTTATCCAGTGGAAATTCACTAAATAATTCATTGTGGAATACTAACCAAAGTATATTTTTGATATGTGAAATTGCCTATATTACCATTAAAACTGAAGGTAAACTTAAGAGAACTAGTTCTTTTGTGTCTATGAACTCTAAATATCTGATAAGAAAACTTCAGGGCCATTCTTCTGCTCATGATGCATGAAGTTTTTGAAGCACAGAAAGAAAGTTATGTGGTCACCGAAGTGCATTTTGTATTCACACTGCACTAACAGATGCTTTCAAATGATATTAGGAATAAACAGGAGACTTTCATATAATGTAGGGAGTTAGAAAATGATATTTCCCTACCGTCCATTTTTACCAATCCATGGATACACATTATTCTCAATGACAAGAGACCTATCTCATGCCTATATCGAAATTTGCCTCTTCCATTTGATCTTGTAACATTTGCTGCGGAGTCTAATTATAAGAAGGCTCAGCTGATCAAAGCTGGATTTTCACATTCCCTTTGATATATCCTCTAGAGAGTTTAACAAACACCATTTCAAAAATATACTGTGCTGGAACATAAACCTATCAGTCATCTTTGTTTTTCACTGAATTTCTGGTAAGCGGGTAGTGTGATGATTCTCAAAACCTTAACTCCACCACTCCATTACCATGTAGCTAATGGGTTCAGAAAAATCCAACCACAAAAACATAATCACAGTAGTTCTCTGTAAAGAGGTACCTGAAACCTTGTTGATTACGACACTTAGAATGTTCCCTGTGAAGGTCAAATTCAAAACATATTTTATGAAAAATAAACCTTTATGTTTAGATTTTAAATCTGTTGCCCAGAAAAAGAAACATGGCAGTTTGGTCCAGAATATTAAAAAAACTAATCTAGGACTCCAGGAGACTATTTAGCTACTTTATTTAAGTACAAACTCTTGACAGTACTTGGAATTTATGATGAAGTGTTTCCTGGCAATTTAGAAATCAGATTGTTCTTTAAAGTGTTAAATTTTAACTCTTTTGCGTTGATACCGGCAGACACAGTCATCCTAGAAAAAGAGACTGTTTCTGAGTAGGACTTGACTGTTGTTAGACTAAGTCTGGAAAACACAGTGAGTGTGGTAAATGAAAAATCATGGACTGTGAAGTCCATGAGCACAGGGACTGTCTTACTTACCAATGTAACTCCAAAACCTAGTATAATTACTGGCCCTAGCCCTAAGAATGAACAAGTGTATGAATGACCAAACATATGTATGATGAAACAAGCAAATATTAGCTCAGATAAATCTACCTTTAAAAGATGGATCCATTTTTACAATGGGTTTAGAATCAAACTTCTGAGCCTTCCAGATAGAGGGGTTAGACCAATTCACTAAGACGAGGAGCCGCCTCCAGTGAGGTCCTTGGGAAGCAAGTTCAGCAGCCTTCCTACAGGCAGCCCACGATCCTGACCCAGCCAGGCAGACAGCGTGGCTACTTTCCCCCAGAAGCTACAATGAGACTACCAGCATATGAAAACAACTGTACAGTCTTTGTCTTCTCAACATAAATCTAAGATAAATAACACCTAATTCAGTGGATTAAGACAATAAATAAACTGATTTTGCCACAAATTATAGTCTGACTACTCATTACAAGTTTGATTATTAAAACAGTCACTTAAATCAGACAATAACAAAACTGCCCCTTTTCTATTTGATATGCTTTAGCCCCAAACTATTAGCTATGTTGCCATTGGAGAAAATGCAACTTTAACTGATGAAATTATTTGATCATAAATTTACAGGAGACATAAAGCATACCATCTTAAAAGGTACATTCAGATCATGCTGTGGGGGGTGCTGTTTTTATATTCTTTTTTCCTTTTCTTTTGCATGTCAGAAACACCCACTAAAAATCCACGCAGTTAACTGACATGTAAACCAGAAAGACTATTTTGATGTTAGAAAAAGATTTCTAACCAAAAAAGTAAAGAGGTTTAAAATACTGTTTAATTCTACATTTACAAATAAAACTTTTGCTTAGTATTTTCATTATATACATCATGTTTATAGTCATCAGCCAGCACATATAAGCTGAACAGACTTCTCTGCGGCTGCCAACAATGCTGAGATATTTTTTTCAAGGTATGTACACTCTCCCCAGTCTAGTTCTTAACTGAAAACTAAAGAAAAAAATAAGAACTGCATTTTTATATCAAAAAACTGTAGTACATATTTTTCCTACTTTGTTACTCTGTAGGAAATTTTTCAGTCATGAAAAGTTTTTAAAATGGAAAATGAATATCCCTCAAGTCTCCTCTGACTTAATTGACAATATTTTACAGTCCAATTATGGAATGCCTCATCATTCTAACCTTTATTTGAGCTGATTTGACTCCCAGTTCTCCTGTTGTGGCCTCATGGACCAGGGATAACTGACAGGAGAGTAGAATCAGTTCATTTCCCACTCTCCCTATCATTTAAAGGGATTTTCAAATATCCTTGTAGTCATCAATCTATTTTAACACACAGACAACTTGATAACTACAATTCTAGACCCACACTGAAGATATATGATATGTTAAAAGTATCACATGTGCGTGTGTGTGTAGCTCCTCTATGCATCCTTTCCCTTAAATCTTACCTATAGACTATTGCCTAAAATAGAATGAAAATAGAGGCTTTTTATTTACCCAGCTACTTCAACAAAAGTTTATGGAGGAGGTAGTACCTCTTAATACATCTCATAGCATCAAATGTTCAAAGAGAACATCATTTAAGTAGGTAATTGTAAAAGTTATTAGACTGTGTAAGTCTCGGAAATGTCCTCTCTGTGAAAACCTTCTAAATGTTCTTCATCATTACTTTCTCTAAAATATATTTGTAAATGCCAACTTAATTTTAAACACAACCAAATGATACATTTCATACCTTTTCTTTTAAGACTAGATATTTTTTATGTGCTGTACATGTGACCTAGGATAGCTCTGTGTGGTGTGCTAACGCTCACATAAAATATTGAGAATGGATTAACAAACATTTCAAATATCCTTTTACTATAAAGTTATAGTGTAAAGAAAAACTTATTTAACTGATCACACTGTTAGATGGTTTCTTCTCAAGTATGATTTCTTTTAAAATTTTGAGTTCATGTAATATTTTTCTTATCACTAATACTTTGGAAACAAAACAATCAATGACACCATCTAGAGAAGGCTTCTGTGTCCCCACATTGCACAGAGTAATAAATCCAGAATAATAAATCATGTGTTAGCATGTAAGCTAGATCTTTCTGACTTCTCTCTGAACTTGAGTCTTCCAACCAAAAAAAATAAGAAAACCCAGTAGGAACTGTAGCTATTGTTCAACAGACATATCTTTCATACATTTCATTTAGCACTTGGAGACACATTAGAAACAGGAATTCGATGCCATAAATTTCAAGTGTTAGTGGAGTATACCAATTACAACTCTGTGGCTGGGGTTAGGGTTTCAATCCAGAAGAACATCAATTGAGAACTTCCCTTTTCTGAGTTTTTTCTTTTGCCAGATAATTCACACAAAATGTCTTGACTTTTTTATACCATATTAGAATAAATGAGTGAACTGCAATTTTCCCGGTCTTTGATTTTGGTTAATTTCAAAGTTATAAGTGATTAACTATTATGCTTGAAAACTAAATGTATTTCTCAGATTGACTGAGTCTCACTCTCTTCTTCAATGGTAACTAAAATATTAAAACTATACTGTTCAAATTTAAAAATCATAATTTAAAATCTATAATGTTAGAATTTCAGGAGAAACCTAAATTTGCATATAATAAAAACATGTACCTCTATAAACATTACCTTCTTATCTTTCATAGAACAATTTCACTAAGAAAAAAATCAAATTTTGAAATAAACAGTAAAGATCTTTAGTCACAGATGCTGATACCCCTCTCATTTTTATCAAAAGTAATAAGTTAATTTTTTAAAAATGTTATTATTAAAAGTAGAATATATTACTTATTTGTTTAAAGATGATTCACTGTCTCTGGCTATGAATTTTTTCAAAAGATATATTATTTTCTTACTTCCAAGTGTACTTCTTATTCCAAACAACCAGGTAAGTTTTAATTAAGTTCTTCATGAATGTAAAGAACACAGGAAACACAGAAAAATACAGGAAAAGCAGGAAATCAAATTTATGTAATTGTCAAAAATACAAACCTCATTTAACAGAAAAATATAAATACATTTATAGACAAATATTTAGATTTTTACCAAGTTAATACAGAACATCCACTAATGTGTATGTGGGAGTCACGTTGGGGTATGTATAAAAGCAATAGTGTTTCAGTAAATCAGAAGTCACAATTTCATCTGTATTCTCAGCAGAAATTTTACTTATTAAATACCTTTTTAAATAAATAAAATTAGATATTTTCTGTTATTTTTCCTATTCTAAATAGCTAAATGTATAATTACTTCTGGGAGATGATAATTTATGCCAGATAAGTATGAATAAACCTACTTTTATTCATTTGTATACTGTGTGATTGGCTTTGTTAAGGGATTTCTATAATTTTCTAAAATTGCTTGTAAGTTTAGTAAAAATGAAAAAAACTCAGGTAAGTGATGGAAGAAAGCACAATCAGTTTGCAGCTTACTAATTTTGATTCTGGTAAAAAAGTGGCTAGTTAATTATGAAAACTTCTATATGCTTTACGTGGATGGAAAGCTTTAATAAGAACACACAGGAAATTAGAGGTACCATAATAAATACTTCCAAATTAATGGTAAGGATTGTTTCTCCTAAAATTCATTTTAAAAGAATATAATGTGTGTCATGGAACAATAAATTCATGCTATCATCCCTTGATTATTAACGATATTTATAATTCCTAATTTTGAATAATAATGATCACTGCACTACAACATAAATATGGATTGAGAAAGCACTGTGGAAATAGATCTCCTGTGGAAACAGATCTCCTCTGAAAGCTGATTTTTGGAGTAAATCCCAGAGATAAACTTAGTTTCCTAACGTTTTTCCCTCAACCATTTTCTCTGGCCTCTGGAGAATTTTTTTCCATTCAGTTATACTTTGCCTTCTTACTACTTGCGACCGCTCTCCAAAACTCCCACTGCCCTGCTTGCCTCCCACTCTATTGTATTCTCTCTTTGCACACAGTTCCTTATAGCAGCAGGCTCTTAGTTGAGTCACCAAATGCTGGAGCTACAGGCACCTCTTAAAGAGGTGCACTTCACCCCCAAAAAGTATTTTCTAGATTGACCATAAATGGCAGGCCTTCTAAGCATGCGGTCTGACCCCAGGTTCCACTTTTGACATTCATATCATAGAACATTTTGGGGGACATTTCAATTAGGTTCCAGTAATCACGTTTTTTAAAAATCTGGTATTCACTTATAAAATACTCATAGAACTATAGAACTCTAATTGGAATAAAATTAGAAATCATATGGATGGTCCACTGTTTAATTTTATAACTTAGAAGGAACAGGAGGAAAAGGGGGAAAAGAGGTGGCAAGGAGGGCAAGAGTGCAACTTGTTCAAGGAGTAAGTGGCGGAACTGTGATTAGAATCTTGCTCTTCAATGAGAAATATATTTTTTCCTAAAAATTCTTACAAGTGACCTTACTATAATAAAGTCCTCCTCTAGTGAACTGAAGACACACATAGTGAACTGAAGAAACACAGGGTTGTTTATGAGCAGGGAGATTTGTACATAGTAGGTAGTCAATAAATACTTGGCCACATATAAATTGCCGTAGATGGGCATTTATTCTTGGGAATACATCTGCATCCTGTCTTCCTTGAAAAAAAAGAAAACTTGCAGCAGTGGCTTGTACGTCAGCAAAAGAGTTTGTTAATCTGACGCCCACTCCTAATGTTCCGCTTTCCGCAGATGTGTAGTTATGTACAGGAAATGCAGCCTGGCCCCACTGTGCATATGAGCTACATTAATGTAATACTTATCATTAATGAGACAAAATACGAAGTTAACTTTATTAAATGAGAGTGGCTTAGCATTACCTAATTCTGCTCTAAATTTGCCTGTTGGATCAAAAGCCAGAATCTCCAATGCCAACCACACCTGCAAAAACACATGCATAAATAACAGTGCCATGCAGACAGAAACACTTAACGCTATTATGCTGGAGAGTAATACACTAGAATAGAACTAAAAAACATCACCTGGTTTCTAAAGTTTCAGTGATATAAGCCAATCCAGAAACAATTGTTTGGCATTACACAGACAGTTGTCATGAAAAGATTAAATAGGTATTTTCATAGTGGTTTTTATTCTTCTAGTGAGGGACATCATTATCCTTCAAGTCCAATCATCCTAGGAGCATGGAGGGTCTTCAGGAAGGCCTGTTCACTACGGCAAGTACGAGAGAACATTGCATGAACCTAGCTAGCCCTCAATATCACAAAAAAATTATGTTTCTTAACACAAGACATCAGGATCAACAAGGAATGACAAAATCTGAGCCAGCAAAGCAGAAGTAGAGAAAAAGCAAGGCCCACAGTTTGTATCAGGACTCAGTCTTGGCACTGGACAGGGAAAGCAGGGGCTCTAACTTCAGTGTGGTTTCCAGAAAGCTCCGAATCAGCCCTGATGTGACCATGCTTGGTGGTTCCCAAATCAAGTCCCTGGTCTCAGTGACTCATGCCAATTTTTCCTGTCCGCTGGTCCGCGGCTCCTCTGGAGGCATCTGCATGCTTGTTATGCCTCCCACGCCAGTGGGCAGCTTCCAATACAAAAGAAATTCTCCACCTGGCCGGCCCTCGCCCGGGCTCCAAGTGGTCTCTTAAGCTTCGGTAAGTGACTGTGAAAGCGTGTGCACAGCTGGTGCAGTCAGATTCTCAAGTGGGGCCCTGCCTCAAAAACGTGAAGAAC
>PVKM010023678.1:0-21002 GCA_004027735.1 Carollia perspicillata | reverse complement strand
TATATATATATATATATATATATATATATATGTAAGTGTGTGTGTGTGTGTGTGTGTTATTGATCACCCTGAATATCTTATCACACACCTCATGCTCCACCAACCCCCAGGTGATGTCTTATCAGTCTGGTTTGCCCACAGCAAAAATTCTATTAAGTTAATTCAGCCAGAATCCCCCTTACCCCTGGTATTTCCTCTTAGTAATTTTCCATCCACTAATCCCCACACCCCACCACTACATACACCATGTCCCTCAAGTATAAATTTCGATTTTTCCTTGTGGTTCTTGGAGTTGAGCTGAATGTTGCAATAGTCCTGTTGAATGAAGTCTGCACCACTGTTCTTAAACACGTTTCATGAACAATTGTTTTTTATTTTCAGGTCATCTGCTTCATGAAGTGAAGATACGACGTGTCATATGCAGTAGCCCGAAGAGGGTGTGTGCGCATGTGTGTGTGATTGCATCAACTACTTGCTTCCTAAGGTAAGAAAATTTTGCCCCAGAAAATTGATAAAACTGACCAGACAGATTTTATTCAAATTACGGCAGTCAAAGACAGAAACTTTAGTTGAGAACTAAGCTCAGCATTGAATACAGCAAAGACAGCTGGGAATTTGTAACCTAGAAACAGAGCGAAGGGGCCCCATGAATGAAAAATTACTAAGAGAGAGACAGCAAGAACAGTAGGACTCTTGGTAAACTGGTTTAGCAGGTTTCTTACTAAAGGCAGACTAGGGACTTAGCTATGAGGATGGAGGCTAAGGAGCTGGGTCACAATCATGGGTCAGCCTGATGTAAAGGGATTCTCCTTAGACATGGACACACAAGGTCATGGACACAGAAGGCCCCCGTGGAGGCCTAGTGGAGAAGAGGGCGCAGAGGAGTCTGACCAGAGTGGGGTCAAGGTGCCAGGCTTTGTCCTCCAGGCATCAGTTCCCCCCACCTGGCATCGTCTGGATATTTGTCGGGCTTACGTTTCCATAGTGTCCACGTTCATCCTGTACTACATTTTTAGGGATGTTTTAGTAAGGACGTAAACAAATAATCCACTGGGAACGGATGATCAGGTTTCTTCTTCTGACAGAACTTGATGAGTAGTTTACGAGAAGGCAACAAGTTTGCAGTCAGTGCCGAGTTTCTTCCATTGGGATTTAAAATAGAAAGAGGGCAGAACGGGAACTCAGAGTTCAAAGAGGTGCTTGTTATCTTAAGTCACTTCTGGCAATAAGTTCATGCTTTTTTCTACTCTTTACTCTCTCCTATAATTTACCAAATAAATACTTTATCGTTGAAAATGCTTCAAGTCACTTTTAATTACTTTTGTGCAAAAATAATTAGTGTAACTCAAAACTGTAAATAAAATATAATAGGATGGTTAATACCATCTTATAGCATAGACAGTATAAATGTAGGTAGAAAGATAATATTAAAAATCATGCCTATGTATGCACGTGAATATATCATACACATATACATGTGTGTACATGTGTCTATACATATATATGAAAGAGTTGAATATTCATACTCAATAGTTTGATATCAGTGCTTGTACTAAGGAAACCTGGTGAATTCACATGCCTGCAAGACAAAGCAAACCAAGTTCTCAGAAAAACAGCAGCTATTTAGGGGACTAGCACTGAATAGAGATCTCTCCCAGGGCTCTGCTTTCAGATCATAAAAAATGGATCTAATGTCCATTGGTATAGCTGGTACTATTAGGATCCGTTGTTTGCTCTACATTTTGCATAGAGAAGCATAATCAGGAGGCTCTACATCACTTGCCCTGCTGAGCCATTCAGTATGGACCACTCAGGGCGAGTCCTAGAGGCTCACGTTACTGCTTCGATATATTCACCATGTTCTCTGTAATGATATTCAAGTACTTTAAACTTAGATAATAGTTATGTTTATTCTCTCCTGAATAATTTTTGGTGGTAGACATGCTTAGCAAGGAACACAAGGTATTCTTAATATCGTTCAAAGACTGTGTCCCACAGTTGTCTTTTTGTTAATTCCCAGCATAGCTTACTATATGTAACAATCCGCTGTGCCTATGAGTATCATTTCTCTCCATTCGAATGCCTGTGCTACACAAATATAACTAATATTGGTGAGGGTTAATGATTCTTTGGAATTTAGTAAATGTTAATTTTTATGGCAATATAACAGACCTCACTTCATTTGTGATTTAGACATACTTAATTATTTATTATTTCACTTATAGGTTCAAGTGAGAAAGCAAACTCGAATTGAAAACAATGGGACATGTATTAGCACACAGGATTCCCGAAGTAGACATTGCCCTGAGCATCTCTGAGTCCACGGGCTCATACACATTATTAGAAAACCAGTGTATCCACATAACTCGGCGTCATCTGCCTCTCCTGTGGAGCTGTCCTCGAGCAAGCTCTTCACTTGAGGTGGCAGTCGCTAGCCTCTCCAGCTTGTAGTTGGTACTTATCAATGTGTCCATGTAAAGTTGTCTCTCTCTGTCTTCCCAAGAGTCCCTGACAAATCTCTCAAATCTCCCAAATCAGTATTCTGCTAGCCCAGGCCTAAGTCACAGGGGCACCTCAGGGGCTAAGGGGAACCCAGGCCTACCCAAGTCACCAGGCTTAGAGTGACGAAGACAAAGCTTCCTCAAGAAAATCAGGGCATCTATGTGTATTTTGGAAAACTTCACACACTCACAAACTAGCAAACTCATGGAAATATGTTCTTTTTAGCATTGTTCAAAATATGAGGGGAAATACAAGCAATCAATACAGGAATGGTTATCTGATTCGGTAAGAAGATTATTCTATAAGAAGAGGAACTACAGCCAGTTTCTTCAACAGCCTTATTCCCAGTCTCTTTGAATCCACCCGGGACACTTCCTCCAGCCCTGCAATATCTGTGACTTTCATTAAAACAAAATTTCAATCATGTTATTTCCTCCTTTAAACCCTTCCATTTTTCTCCATTGCTCTTGATAAAAACACCAAAATATAAGACCGATTCTTGGTCTTTTCCTCAGGGGCACCTTCCCTCTCTCTTGTTTTCTCCACATCCCTCCCACATAGGCTGTTATGTTATTGAATAGCCACGTTCTCTCTGGCCAAAGGCTCTCTGCACATCTTGTTCCTAGCGTCTACCAAGTTTTCTGTCCTACCTGCTCACCTTTCCAGTCTCAAAGCATGACTTCCACGGGGAAGTTCTCCCTAAAAATCCAAGGTCATAGTCATGCAATTGTTCCTTTTATTCAGCCTGAGAAGTTGTGCATACATTAGTGTAATCATTTTGTATAAATCTTACAACACCACAAGGGCGGGAACCATGTCTGCTTTTTCTAACCCCTGTGCCTGGTACACAGTAGGCACTCATCATATAGTTGTTAATGGAACTAGTCTGTATAATCCAAAGCACCTGAGGTCCAGTTCACGCCCACATTTGTATAATCTCAGCCCAAATCATCTAACCTCGTTAAAACACCATGTTCTGGATAATTCTCACTGCCCTTTCATATACACCAGCCCCTCACCACTCCACTTTTAGTGGGTGAATGTTACAGGCTATGTGAGTGGGCTTCCCTAGCCCCTGGCTTCCCATTGAAATTGGCCCGTGGGAGCGATGGCAGTAGGCCAAAGGGAGAAAGAGGATGGTCAGGTATTTGTTCCCCTGGCTTCACTCCTGTTGAATCCCTATGGACTGGCCATGTTCCTAACGCAGGCCACAGTCCTACCAGGTAGGCCTCTCTCTCTCTCTGGATTTAGGTAACACTCTCCCACCACTTTTGCCCCTTCGGGCCGGAGGGGACCAGAGGCTTCTTTTGTCACTAGCTCTAGGGCACATGTCCTGACCATGCAATTGTTAAGTGGTGTCTTTATTACACTCTCTTCACGTTGCCCAGATTGAATGAGCCATATGTCTCCTGCCAGGACCCTGAGTACCAGACTCAATTTTATCCTCTCTGAAACGGGGATAACGATGTCTGCTCCGCCTCACTCCTGGGATTGCCAAGAGAAAACCACACAAGATAATGTTTTTTAATGCAATTTGAGAATGTCGACACCTTACTCTAAAGTCAAGGACTGTTACTATAAAGAAGATCATGCCTGGCACATAGAAAGCATTTAGTTTGCTGAGTGTGTTAGTGATGTAAAGCGCCACATTTAATCAAGGTGGTCTCACGGCTTGCATCTGTAGACTGGTCTTCGAGTGTTTTGTAGGAGCACCAAAAATATCTCATTCACTGGCCTGCTTCAAATTCCTGAGAACATCAGCAGAAATAATAACTGGACTTAATAAACCCCTGGTACTGTTCCAGACATTCTGCCGGCAAGTCACACACAGTGTCTCCAGTCCACACAGCAATCCCAGGTTACAAATGAGAAAACTGATATTCAGAAAAATTGAACCACTTGCCAGTAATAGGTAGAGTATTTAATGTAAAGATCTAGCTGGTTGCAAAGCCATTCCTCTGTCTACTTCTCATACGACCATTTTGGCATTACTTATTCAAGTCAGAATTATCCTGCTCTTTGAGTAGAGTGCATTTATTTTATGCCTCAGTAGTCTTGATTAAATAGATTAGTATGCAGGGAATGTGTTCTCTCCCGAGTTCTTGAAGATACGACTGCAGGAAAAACCATGAAATTAGAGATATAGATACTGGTTTTCATGCAGAAACAAGGCGACTGGTTTCTGGGACTGCCCAGAGGGATGGCTTGGAGGTTACAGAGACTCGATGCCTCTTTCTGTTATCTCAGAGTCATTTCTGCTTTTAGCTATATAGTCATACACCTTTTCATATCTAGGTAGAGCTTTAGATCTTAATATAAGATGATTGTCCTGATGCATTTCATCTGCACTGCATTTTCTTAATGCTTTCAGAATTCTAAAATAGTGTGGGGGAAAGTTAAAAATCTTTATTATTGCTACACCCTTCCTACCGAAGTAGTTGAGCTCTACGCACTGCCACAGATTAAAATCACACATTTCTTTATGCTTTTAAGAAATGTGCCAGAGGCATTTGAAAACCATGAAATCTGCTCAGAAACGCAGTGCACAGAAGCACGCACTCCTGGACCGAAGGGCCTCGAGCTGCCGTCCTCCTCTGTTCTATCTGATGAAATGAATGACGCGCACATCAGCCGGTGGAAGAGTTTTGCCCTTTGAACTGTGAAATGATCTTCTATGCTTTGTTCGTGGAGTTAATAGAATTACAATAGTTATAGTGATTAGGGCAATGTTTTAAAGCAAACAGAACTTTTCAGGACTCTGCATTTTAGAGAGAATTTTTATATTTCAACTCAGAAGGTGAATGTGTCCTCAAACTTTTAAATAATGGCAAAAAACATTTTTCAAGTTCATCTCACTTATTTATTTATTTATCTAATCTATTGAGGTGCATGGTTAATAACGTAAGTGTCAGGTATATAACTTTATAATATGACATCTCAATACCATACTGGGTGCTCACCCCCTGAAGTCTGGTCTCCTTCCATCACCTTGTACTTGACCTCCTTGGCCCTTCCCCTTTGGAAACCATCATGTTGGTGTCTATATCCATGACTTTGTTTTTTTCACTTGTTCATTGTATTTCTTCATTCTTTATTTTTGTATTTTATATTGTGCATGAGTGAAATCATACTGTTCTCGTACCGTTCTGTCTGGTTTAAATCACTTGGCATAATCTCCCCAAGATGTCACAAATGGCAATATTTCATCTTCCTTATGGCTGAGTAGTATTATTCTATTATATATGAATCATACATTCTTTACCCAGTCATCCATCAAAGGACACGTGGGGGTTTCCATGTCTTGGCTATTGTGAATAAGGCTGCAGTGAACTCAGAGTTCGTGTATCTTTACACAAAAACGTTTTCAAATTTTAGATGTAGATGCCCAGAAGAGGGATCACTGGGTCATATGGTAACTCTATTCCTAATTTTTTTTGAGAAACCTCCATACCGTTTGCAATGGTGGCTGCACCAGGTTACCTTCCCACCAGCAGCGGGTGGGGGTTACTCTTTCCCCACATTTCCTCAACACTTCTTGTTTCTTGTCTTGTTGACAACATCCATTCTAATCAGTGTGAGGTGGTGTCTCACTATGGCCTTGATTTGCATTTCCCTTACAACTAGTGATACAGAAAATCTTTTCATGTATCTGTTGGCCATTTTTATGTCTTTCTTGGAAAAGTATCTATTCCAGTCCTCTGCCCCTGCCCATTTTGCTTTGTCAGACTGTTTTCGTGTTGTTAAGTTCTTTACATAGTTTGAATGTTAGCCATTTATCAGAGGTAACATTCGAAAATTTCTTCTCCAATTCAGTTGGTTGCTTTTTTGTTTTATTGATGTGTTTTTTTTGTTTTTTGTTTTGGTTTTTTTGCTGTACAAAAGCTTTTTAGTTCAATGGTGTTGGGAAAGCTGGAAAGCTACATGTAAAAGAATGAAACTAGACTGCTATCTGACATCATAGACAAAAATTAACTCAAAATAGATTAAAGACTTGAATATAAGGCCTGAAACAATAAAATACACAGAAGAAAACACAGGCACTAAACTCACGGGCCTTGGTCTGAAAGGGGTAAACTTGACCCCAAAGACAAGAGAAATGAAAGAAAAATATATAAATGAATGGTGCTACATCAAACAAATATTATTTTAATTGGCACATTTTCTGTATTCCTTCATTAATTTGAATTGGCAAATTGTTTTACAGTGTATCGACAGTGCTGCAAATTCAAATTTGCTTAATGGGAAAAGATTTATTGAACTAACAGCAAAATAGAAAATAACACAAAGTACAACTATGTTGCCCTTTCAATAAATTGCCTTTTACAAAAAGTAAAGATCAGAGTTGCACTTCAGACTGTGCCTCTGCTTGGAGGTGGGCATTTCCCTACCACTGTGGTTTCCCTGTCTATCTACAGTTGTGAATGAAGTGAAGAACACTTACAAACTGAAACACGACATGAATGATTCAGTTTATTATTGCAAAGCATGATATTTTGCTAAAAGTTCTGGGAATTCTATAGCTAATTATTCATTCTGCCTTCAATCACATAGTGAGTAGTGGAACCGAAGTTTAAACTCACATTTAACCTACAGCCTCATGTTCTGTGTTCCATACAGCTTATGTGAAGAGCTCAGAAAGATTAATTAATTTCTCTTAACCCCAGTTTTCTCTGCATAAAATGGAGGAAATAATATCTAGGTTGCAAGGTTATTCTGCGATTGAGTTCGCTCAGGCAAAACAGTAAAACAGGGGGAGGCCTGGGCCATGCTCAGTGTTGACTGAAGCTGAAATTCAGATCCGTGGTCGATTGTATTTAACAGAGATGACTGTACCAACATGCCTTGGGCTCCACATGCTCTTAGTACAATCCGACATTAGCATAATCCCATCCAGCAGTGGCCTATGTTCCTCCCCTTTCACTGTCTCAGCTAATAATATGCAGCAGAAGTGACCTGTGTGACCTCTGAGACAGGGTCATAAAAGGGGGGAATGGATTGGCTAAAAAAAGAGAGAAATCTTGGGGTTATGGAAATATTCTATATTTTAATAGTTGGATTGTTATGGAGATTACACATGGCGTGTATTTGTCAAAACTGGATTTGTATAATTAAAGTGGCTGTATTCTATGTAAATTATAACTCGGTACAGTTGTTTTAAAAAGAAAGAAAACAATACATCAGGTTGACAGCCACTGACATCAAATTTGACTTAGCTGGTGTGGTGTGGCCTTAAGTCACCTGCGTTCCAATCTGCACATTGCTATGTTGTTTCTCACATATATTGCAGTAAACTTCCTAAATGAAACAAACTCTCATTCTAGACTGAAATCACTCCAGTACCAAAATGTCTTCTTCTCATGTTACAATGAAAGCATGAAACCACAAAAATGCAAAAAGAATAGAGTATGAATTTATTTATTGGGAGATTAGGTTATGAGACTGAATTCCCCAGTCAACTCCCTCCAGTGTCTAAAAAAATGGGACGTATTCTGGAGCGCTTATTATACGCAGTCATTATACAAACATCTCACTTAATCCATTTAATAGTCATAAACGAATTAGATGTATTTCTCAATTATTCCCACTTCACATAGCAGGTAATCAGTATTTAGCAAGCTGAGGAACTCTGGGTGGGTGATGCTAGAGAATGACGTAGCAGGAAAAGGAACTCAAGATTGTACGCCCCCACGGCATATTCTTCCCGCAGCCTCACGTTGTCAGTTCAATTGAGAGATGGATATAAAATAGTTTGCAAAAAACTTGCTTCCCAGTGCGCATTCATTATAAAAACTGCTATTATTTGCATTTCCTAGCAATTCCAAAATGAAAAACACTATCCTAAAAGAATTTTTATTGTTTCTGGAGAAATATATGTTATGTATGAACTACTATTAAATCTTTTCTTCACATCTAAGAGAAAATGTATTAATTTTACTCAAATTTTTAGGGAGGAAGTATACATTCTCATAAAAGACTTCATGAATTATAGTGCTATAAATTTATAACTGTGAAATTTCTTCCCAGTGCCACGGATTTAATACCATAATTGAGTCACATAATTCAGTGTGTCTTCTGGCTATACGCACAAGGAAAAATTAATAGGCTAGCCTATTCAATCAAGTTATAATCATGAAAAAATTTTTAATTCTTCAGTAATCCCTGTGAAATATATAAAATAATTCCTAGCTGAGAACATTTCTTTGGTATCTTTCTAATGGGAATATCTGAGCAGAATTTTCCAACTGGAGTTAAGCTGCTTCAGATACCACACAGAGAGAGCAAAATCAAAGTCTCTCTAAGTTATGCCTAACATCCGACTTGCATCTTTATGTGGACTTCCAAAATGTCTGTCTCAGACGATGTCTGTAATGTCAAGCTTAAGAGATGGTGAAAGATTTTCAAGACCAATGACAGTTGGCCACCAAAAAATGAATAGAAAATTCATTTATAAAACTTTGTCATCCACGAGGATGAACTAAACGTTCAAGATCATACTCACATCAATGTATTATATTGCTATAAATAAATCACTGGTGCAAGCGACTTCTGAAGTTCTGAATTTTGTTTCTGTCTGCCCATTCCTTACGTTAAAGACAAAAATACATTCAAAATCGTCAAAACCCCTCTCGTCGTGTGAGAATGCAGGCTAAGAAGGCAGGCCTTGTGCCTTTATGGGCATGCGTGGGTGGAGTGATTTGGGGTTTCCAGGCTAAGGCTGAATTGGTCAGTCTAAACCAAAAAACCCCGGACCCAGGGGTTTTGCTATCACCTCCTTAAACGTTTTGATAATCATCAACTGCTACAATCCCACAGCTTACTTTTATAGGTGTCCCTTTTTATACACGATCGGATGCTACATGGTTAGAGCAGCTTGTTTTATGGAGCAGTTATTACATTGACAGGAACCGCACTAAGCCCTGAAGGCTTAAGTTATCCTATTTGGTCTTCACCATAACCCTAAATGGTTTATATGATGACGCGATTCATTTTATAGATGATTCCAGAAATGGTAAGAAACTTGCCTAAAGTCATAGAACTTGTAAAGGGCAGAGCTAAGACCAGAATCCAAACCAGTCTGTCCCCAGAGAGAGCGCTAGCATGGGCACAGTTCCCTACACCTCTGTACGGGGCTTTCACTGTTAAGGCAGCATTGGAGACACTTTTTAAGTAGTATCATCTTCGGATTCAGTTAATTAGTACCAATATTACTCTTCCCATCTGCCAGTTTTCTGTTGATCTCTCAGCCTCTTAGACAGATCCCCAAAGCAATTTTTAAATTCCCCAAGATAAACTTTGAGATCAGAAACTGTTTAACCCTGTACCGATATTTTTATTTCTATCAAGTCGAAAGGAAAAAGTATAAATTAGTAAACTGGAAAATTAAAGCTTTGGAGTACTTTGGGATTCATACCATTACAATAGCTGGTTTTTTAAATAAACGAATCATTTTAGTTTTATATGAAGATTATCAGCTTAAGTGGTTTTTTTTTTGCCTTCGTTTAAATTGTGCACATTAACATAAATAAACAGAGCAAAGGGAAGTAAGTAATTTGCATTTTATAAACGTAATTAGCATTAATAGGATGTATGCACTCTGAAAGTCTAGATGATATAGCTGCATTAATTCTCTTCCCCTGATAGATTTAAGTGACTCCAGAATATATTCCTTTCTAATTGGGTTGTTCTAACAAGGATAACTCAGTTTGATGAACATTTAGAGCTCAGTAGAATAGAACTTCTGGAATTTTAACAACATAATGAGATATTTTTTTGGCTTTCTGTACATCAAGCTTTCAAAGACATCTTTAAAATTATTCCTGTGATATTTATTTGCTCCTACTTAGAAATTCCATTTTCAAAAAAATGTGACTTTTTTTAACACACCAAAGTGCAGCCTCTACCCAAGGAATGACTAAGTAATTGTGTGATTTTTCAGATAGGGTTTATGCTCTTCTCTAAGAAAAATATTCATTTAAAGAAAAAGAGAAACAGTAATACCTGATTCAACACGAACAGTGAGCAGAGTATACTAGCTTAAAAATCTATAATAAGACCTAGGAAATACATTTATCACCCAAAATGTGGATCTTATTTCTAATGTATTGTATTCCTTTGAATTCTATTCATACTTTGTTCATTTGTAGAGTTCAGAGGTTCAGAGGGTGTTTTGATTTTAACACACTATGGTCTTTTTATTTATTAAAGTGATTTTTTTCCCTCTAAGGAACACAATACCTATATCACCAAAGCTAGTAAATCCTCAGATATTAAAGTTCAAGAGTGAGCTCACTTATACTTTCAAAATGTTATTTGCCAAAAAAAATTATTCTATATTGTGCTCAAATATTAGAATTCTCAAAGTCCATTGACCAGGGGATAAATTTACCTCCCCCTAGTTTTCTGATGGGGGACGTTATGTCCCCCATGCTCTTTTTCTTTGTTTAAGTTTTCTAGAATGGATACTCAAGAAACTTTGCCTACGACCCAACATCAAACATTCATTGTAGAGATAGTTTAATTCTGCAAAGAATGACTTGCAATCAATGAATCAACTTGGGAAATTTACTACATTTTTTTACATTGAACAACTTATAAGAAAAAAACATAGTGAGAAATATATTTGTGCATACACGTATTGTGTTTTTGTATAAACAGTCAAAGAATTCTAGATCATAAATAAGATATTGGCTCAATTTTCTTGCTTTATTTTTTTTCTTGTTTTTCTCTTCCTTGCTTATTTCCCAATTGGATTCTATAATGCTAAACAAATCAGTAAAATATCCATAGAAATTTTCATGAAGAAACACTATATTTGTCTTAGTCAGCTAGGCCTGTCATAACAAACCGAGTGGTAAAACAACAGAAATTTATTTTCTCACAGGCCAGAAGCCCAAGGTCAAGGTGCTAGCAGGGTTGGTTTCTTCTGAGGCCTCTCTCCAGGGCTTACAGGCAGCTTACCCTCTGGCTCCCTCTTTATATGGTTGTCTCTCTATGCACACAGGTTCCCAGTGTCTCTAGGTATGTTCTAATCTCTTCCTTTCAAGAAGACACCTGTCAGATGGAATTAAAACACACTCATATGGCCTCATTTATCACCCCTTTAAAGGTCCTATCTCCAAACACAGTCACATTCTAAGGTATTAGGAGTCAGCTCTTCCACATACGAATTGGCCACCATTCAGTCCACATGACTGACCTAGTTTTCGAGCCAAGTAATCCACTTTTTCTCACTCTGATGCCCTTCCCCATGGGAAGCTTATCCTTATACGTCCCTGCCTCTTAGTTCTTGGTGGGAAATATAAGCAGAACTCTTAAGAGCCATGATCTCTTTTCCCTGGGCAGCGTAACTGGTAAAGGCTTCTTTATCTGGATCCGGGAGTAAAGATGACAAAGAGCATGCCTAAATCTTACCTTCAGTGGATATCTATGGTGTGCAAAAGATACACATTTCTTGATATATTTGGGATCATTTGTTCCTGCAGTATACAGCTTATTCTGATTAACATAGATGCATGTGTACATCATTGATGTACTGTTAAATCCTTCACGGTTCTTTACACTGTAGGAGGAAAGGTTGAGTACCTGGTTCCTCATTTTGTTTACACTGGCTTTGAAACTAGGAAAGTAAATTAATTTTGATTAATGAAATGAAGTTTTATAAATTAGATGGTTCCTTTTAAATCCAGAAATCTTGTGTACTCAACCTCATTCTCGAAGTCCTCTTTCTTCAAGACACATAAAGAAAACAAATGATAGCTTTATTCTGGTGATTTCATGGTTAAAGGTTAATATAATCAAAAAAGAAGTTGAGTATGAGCATACCAATCACTTCAGTATTCATATGTATGAACCACTACAGAACATTCAAGGCTGTTTATATCATTGAAACACTGTTTAAGGTATACTTAATCTAAATTATGACATATATATTCACTGAAATGGTACACATTCATTTAAAGGATGGTTATAAAGTGCTTGTTATAGCATAGAAAATTAATTCTGTGGTGGAGTAAAGCATGATATACACAAACTATAACAAATTCACATGGAAGAAATTCTCAGGGACAGGAAAAAATTGGAAAATTCCGGGAAGCACAATTTTAATTGCAGTGTCATTTGTATGTAGGATAAGTGATTTTTTCTCTTTTTTCAACTTTCTTATAAGTTCCAAAATTGTATATTGAGTATACATTACTTTAAGTTATACCTTTTAATACATTAAAATAATATCTGTACAAAACACAGAAAGTCAATGCAGATTACAATTCTAGGTGGAAAAAATCATTTAAAACTATAAACACTCCCAAAATAAAAACTACCAAATCATTTGCAAAACATACAAAGTACTTCTCTCCTCACATACATTGAACAGGATAAAAAGGAGAAGTAAAGTAGGATATGAGGAGAATGTATTAACACAATATTATGTTCTTTTTAAGGTAAGTCCTATTAAATTTTGTTGTTAATTGTATTAGACAAAAGAGAAACAGGGTATAACTGAATATATTTTTAAATTTCAGATAAATATTCTGAAACAGCATGAGTTATTAGTTCTTTTTTAAAAAAATACCTCTGAGATTAAGAATAAAGGAAAACATTATAATTTTTAACTACCTATGGATTGTTTTTCTACTATAAAAGATAGATCATTTGCATTACTACATGTTCTTATTTTCTCTCCTACCAACCTATAATGTATCTTATATTATGTCTACTTTAGTGAGATTTTTAATGTTTATATTTGGCTAAGAAACCACAAACTTTCAAATTAACTTCAGGTGTGATTTAAATGACTCCAGTGTTCTCTACCAGCCCTTGCAACAAACTTTCCATTTCTGAATTCCCTGGGTTGGCTGGAGGTTTACCTTCAAGTACTTTGTTGTTGCTGTTGTTTTGTTTGTTTGTTGTGAGGGAGCTTGTCCGTGCTCTATTCCCTGAGATCTTTCACATGCAAGAAAATTCGCTTCTTGCACTTATACTTGTTCTACAGTTGTATTTTCTTTCTTCAGTGGTCTTTGCTTCATTTCCTTCTTGCAGTGAATGTTACTGTGAAAAAGTCTGTGGTCAGTCTGATTTTCACCACTTGGAGGTGACTAGTTGTTATTTCTACAGTCCCAAAAAGGTCTTTCATTCTCATAAGTGTTCAGTTACTTACTAGGATACATATCAATGACAATATTTGTATTGGTATGAATGATGCCCTTTGGAATCAGTTCTTCTCATGTCTGGAAAATCATGCCCTATTATATCTGATTACCTTTTGTGTTCCATTTTTTGCAGTCCATACATCAGAAATCCCATTTTTCTTTATGTTTCCTTACTTTGGGCCATGTCTTATCTGTTCTTTGTCATCTGTTTTTGTTTTGTTTAATTCATATTCTTTAAAGATTTACTATCGCGGACAGCATTGTAAGAAAAGTCTCTATTCCTTGATCTTTTACTGCATATTCCTTTTTATTCTTTTTTTTTCTTTTCCATTACTGTGCCTCTAGTATGCTTGCATAGTTACCATTTTATTTGATACATCTTGTTCATGATTAAACAAGGCAGATTTGTGCAGACCTACTTGTAGTTCTTATATAAGAACTATCTTTGACACTGTTCCCATTAATTAAAGAATTGTGTATCATCTCCTATGAGCTATCATTTAGAGACCACGTTATCCTATCATTTTTCCAGAGCATAGTCATTTTTCTTGTGCTTTTGCCGAGGCTCTGTCAACAGCCCTCATCCCCCTCACTTTACCCCCTTGTAAGGGAACAAATGCAATGCTGCCATCTTCAGGTCACAGGCTAACTACAACTGGAGATTATAACTGGATGCCTTCCTTAGAAAGAAACATGCATTTCCTGATGGAGGTAAATTTTAGTCAGGTTCGAAATTAGTGTTCTTAGAACTCATGCTATCTTTTGAGTTCCTGACTGTTTTTCTAGCCTTTTGAACTCAGTCTTTGCTTTGCATGGTCTTTTGGGTAAGTGGTAAGTTCACCCTCTATTGTCTGACATTCTGTCTTGTCCTCCCCTTCTTCTGACCTAGCGCTGACCCGCAGAGGGTTATGCTTCTGGCTTCAGAGGACCTAGGCTCTCCTTTGTCTGTGGACTCCCCAGTATGTGTTTGTACGTCCTGGCAGACTCCTTTGGTGCTCCATGCCCCAGGAACATCAGGTTCATGAACAGAGACCAAGGCCACTTATGATCCTGTGCTGAGGTACAGCATCTCATTTCTAGAATAATCCTCTCCACTTTTCCAAATCCTTCTCATGATTCCCATCTTATATATTTATTTATTTAAATATTTTATTTATTTACTTTTTGAGAGAGGGGAAATGATGGAGAAAGAGAGGGAAAGAAACATCGATGCGCAAGAGAAACATCCATCGGTTGCCTCCCGCACACCCCTGACTTGGGACCTGGCCTGCAACCCAGGCTTGTGCCCCGACTGGGAATCGATTCAATGACTTTTCAGTCCTCGAGCCAGAGCTCAATCCATTGAGCTACACCTGCCAGGGCTGATTCTCATCTTAACTCAAATCCCCAGTATGCCCTAAGGCCAATTCCCCCAGAAACCTATCACCACATTAATCTCTCCTTATCAGGAATGAATAGAATTCAATACCTAATTGTTCTCTAGTTGCCTCATTTGTGCTCATTTAGATTTATGATTATTTCATAAAGCTACTGAAGCAAATGCTCTGTTTTCTCCACATTTTCTAGCACACTAGAAGACACACAGTAAATGCTCAACAACCCCAGAGAGTTATTTATGTGAGTTGTGTCTAACATGAGATCTAACATATCTGTACCTCTCTCATTCCTTAGTAGGACTGAGATTTACTTTTGTAAAATTAATAATGAGCACCTTGATCTATAGAAATAATTTGTGCCATATTCTTCTGGTACATGCAAACCAGTTGCTTAACGCGGCTAGTTCTTGCTTTGCGCAGCGGTGCAGAGCTGTAAAACTGACTGTGAGCTGAAACCATACAAAGCAATCTTAATAATTGATCGGAAAATTTATGATTGTTCAACGACCTTCAACATTTTTTTCAAAATATTAAAAGCTCTTATTGTTCATTATAAATAAATAGGGAAATTAAAACCAGTAAAATAAATGTGAGGTTTTATTTGTCCATAATTTAAAACATTAGAAAATTGAGAAGTAAAGTGTCTTATTTCTTCGTGGAAAAACTTAGGAGTAATTTGAACAGTGCTCGCTTTCTTTTCCCAGTGCAGCTTATGATAACGGAGTGAGCACCTTTTCTATTCCCTGGTTAATCATAATACTCTGTCTTAAGTTTGGATTAGCTACTTTATTTACCTTCTGCACTGTGAGTGTCAGAGTATACCTCCCAGAATCCCTTGAAAGTGAAGAAATTGACAGTATCACATCTTCTAGGGCACTTTCATTTCTTTTGTCACAACCATTTTCCTTCTTTCTGTCTATAAGTTGCCCTTTTCGAAGTTCCCCTGGCTGCACATCTAGTCTTTGGGGGAGCCCAATGTCAACACTCCTCTTACCAGCTCTTTCTTCTCTAACTCACATTCTAGGGCTCAATTCAAATGTCAGTTTCAGGGTTGTCACTTTTTGTTTCTTTGCTGTGCTTCCCTCCTTATTGGCTATTTCTAAAATGGCATGTAGGTTTATCACTAGGAGACAAGGAAGGAACACCAGTACACACTTGGCTGTCTGTGCATAAACTGAATAACAGATGCAGAGCAACCAATTACGGACTTTGAAAGATGCGATTGGTCATTGATCATGCTGCACATCCATTATTTACGTAGTAATTTGTGGACGAAGAGCTAGAAGCTCAGTGTGTGCCTTGTGCACTTATTTGGGTTAACATGTAGTGGTGCTGGAACTATGCGCCACACCGTTGTGGGACAGGTGTTATTTAACTAAAGTGGGGTAACTGACATTTCTGCATATCTGAACTATACAAAGCGAGGGCTCTCTGTACTTGGCTTGGACATTCTTTAGATTGATCATTCTGTAATTTCCACGAATAATCCTCTCTCCCTCTTCTACATTTTCTAAGGTAAACATATTGCTTTTATTTCACTAACTTTCGGGAATTTATTCTATATTTCTTTTCTCAAAAATTGAAGCTAATAGCAATGCAAAACACCTGCAACTCCTTAAGTATGCTATTCAGGTATTCTATATGTTTTCCTAATAGCTTCAGTCGTGCATCTTTGAGTACAATGGGAAGATGATTCAGCCAATTACCTAACATATAATTTTTCTGAAGGGACAGGAATGTATAAATTGAAAATCTTTAGTGTGTATACCACGATACGTTGTTCATTTTTTCTTCTTCTCTGGCTGAACAATGAAACACTCTTTTCTTCATTGGGTATTATATTTGGGGACCATCTTTCCTGATTTTATCATTTGTTTAGTTTTATTTCAACCTTCTTAGTTTGTTTCATATCTTTCTTCCTTTAATGATGTGACCTAATTTCTCTACTTGATTTTGTTCAATTACCCTGAAAACACTGACTTTAAAAATATCAAGCTATCACTCTCCAAAGCTATTATCTTTAAAACCAAATGGTTTGCCTTACAATATATTCCTTTCCATGTGTTACTGAGTGGCCAATCCTATGTGGGTAGAGGGACAATGTGAAGGCAATAGACGTAGTCCTAATTTAAGAAAAGCTGAATCTTAGAAGTCTTCCCTGACTGTCCACCCCTCGTATCAATAATGTTAATGTGGCAGTTGACATTAGCTTTTCACTATTAGTAGTATTTCCATTTCATTATTCAAAGATCGTATATGTAATAGAGGTGTCTCTATACAATTCCAGAACGTGAAGTGAGCCAGTGGGGAAAAGATAAAGAGCTTGGTAAGTTGTTTTACCTTAAAGTTTACATATTCTAATGTTAAGAGCTGTCACAAACTGAAGACTCAAGGCAGTAGGACTCCTGTGTCTGGGAATATTCAAACAGGAACTGGTGGTCCTAGGAATACCACAGATAATGCACTGAGTAGGAGATTTGATGAGAAAACCTCACAGGTTACTTCAGACACACATTGAGTAGTTTTTAATATATCATTTCATGATATCCAGATTAGCTTTTATCCTCTTATAGATAGAAAATATGCAAAGTGTGCAAAGATAAGGGAGTTGATTATCTAGAGGTGCCAGACTACGTCGTAAAAAAGACAAAACTGATAAAAGCAGCCACCATTTGTTGAGCCCTACTGTGCTGCATGCACGGTGCTCAGTGCTTCATAAACATAACCGCTAATCCTCACAAACATTCTTCAGGGTACATATTATTTTAAAAAGTAAGAATCAGAGTTGTTAAATGCTTGTCCAAAGTCATACATTGAATCAAAGAGCTAAAATTCTACCCTGGTAGGACTCCCAGCTCTACACTGCTTTACTACATGGTATGAGTCGAACTTTTAAACATCACCTTTAAAAAATGCATCTCTAAATATTTAGTGAACACCTGGTATGGGAACTGCGTTATGGAGGTGTCATAAAATTTAACAATAAATATAAAACTTATTTTACCCTTTGTGATGGCATGGGTGAAACTGGAGAACATTGTGCTAAGGGAAATAAGCCAGTCAGAGAAAGACAAATACCATATGTTTTCACTCATAGGTGGAATCTAATGCACAAACTCAACCAACCAGCAAAATAGAGACTGAATCATAGATGGAGAGCAGGCTGACAGCTAAGCGGGGGGAGATTACAGGGTAGAGGGATTGAGCAAAAATGGAAAAGTACTCCTGGACAGGGACAGCAGTGTGGTGATTATGGCAAGCGGGGAATATAAAGGGACTAAATGGTAATGGAAAAAGTAAAATAAATTTTTAAAAATAAAATAAATAAATAAATAATAAAAATAAATATAAAAATTTTCTTCCCTTCAGAAACTGAACTGTCCTGTTAGAAAATGAAGGTGCTATATTCGGAAAGTCTAACAAGTCACAAACATCAGCACCACAGGTAAATCTTAAATTAATTTTACATCTGGAATATAAAATGTATATGTTCCTCTTTAGTAATCAAGTAGCCAATTATAACCTTTACTTTTATTTGGGTTTGGAAGGTAAGATATAAGAATGTCTAAATACCTCCTTCTCCATGGCCAAAGGGCCACACTAAGGGTTTTTACTAAAAAAGGCATTAAATATGCTATAACCACTTGTTATAACCAATCGTATGAGCTGTGCACATACAATTTGCCCTTTGATTGACAAGGCCAGCTGCTATTTGCCCAACATGGCATTATTTGTACTCCCTTCTCTTTAGACTCTCAACATGCTTGAAATCTCTGTTCGAGAATCAGCCCGCCACACCAGCCCGCCGCTCCACCAGCTGCTCCACTCCCTGCTGCGGCTGCTGCCCTCGAGTTCCTGCCAGGCGCTGCTGTCCCCGGTGGCCCTTCGGGGTGCCAGACACACTCAACTCATCTTAGGCCAGAATTCCTTCACAGTGCGTGTATGTCATATGGAGTCCATTACCTAATAGTGTGAGGGACATGGGGCTGTGCTTTATCTAACAGGTAATAAAACTATGCGCCTTAGATGTGAGATACCTAAGTAACAAATAGACTCATGATTTCCAGCTCATGGGCAGTATATCTCTACTGGACCAAAGATTTACCACACGCTGTTCTCAAACTCATGCTCTTGACATAGGCTGAATCAGGAATATGTCGTAAACATATATACGCTAATTTGCAGATATGTAAGAAAACAGATTTATTCCGTTGCTGACTTTATGTAGCCTTTTATCACTTTTTAAACCAAGGAATATTTAAAATGACCTGTGGCAGATTAGCTTTCCTGGAAATCGGACTCTGAGATGGAGGTTAGCATGCAGGGTGTTTATTAAGGGGTACGTGTGGAAGAGAGAAGCAGCAGCAAGAATGGACGGAGAGAGAAGTTGAGCTTTGATGGAGGACAAATGACAGCCTAAGTTGATGCCATGGGGGCCTCTGGAGCTAGAAGTTCCCTTCAGAGTAGACACAAGTCAGTCGGAGATCAGCCATTGCATGGGGGATGATCAGGAAGGTTTGTGGCATTAAGTGAGGAGGCTTCCCAGGGCCAGGGCAATTCCTGAAGAGGACTGGCTGACAAGGGCTTTCCCATCAGCTCTCAGCAGCTAGAACAACAGCGCTTCATCGGCGGGCAGCACACCACAGGGTCCACTCTCGCCCTGGGCTTGTCCCACTTGGAGCTGCCATTCATACACATTCTGTGAACACCTCCTTCAAGAATCCAGCGAACCACTCTTCTGTGGGGAAACTCAGAGGAGAAAGCTCCATGGAGCAGCTGCAACCTCTACCACTACAGCCGGTCTGAAATCTGAAACTCGTGTTGATCATTTTCCTCCTCCGTCCTGGCCCCCATGACCACTTCCTTTATATGCCATTGTACCAGCATGGGGATGGCCGATGACAGAGCCTGTCTAACATCAGTTAGCCAGATCTTTTCGTCAAGTTAGTGCCTCCTCCCTGATAAGTGCTCACTTACCAGGATGGGTGTTAGCATGAAATACAAACATTCACACTTTGTGCCCATTTCCTTTTTTTTGTGTGTGTGCCCATTTCCTTATGTCCTTAGCCCATGTATCTTGAGATCAGGCCTGCTTTCCTACGCAGGGAGACCAAACTCTGTGAACTAAACCTGGGCTCAGCCATAGATTTTCCATTTGTCTGTAGATATAAGCTAGAGAAGAGATGCTGGTCTCACAGTAGCAGCGTGGGGGTCTGGGACACTTGCTTTTGTGCCCTTTGCTCCTCTTCATGCTGGAATCCAGTGTGTCACTTCCGTATTACAGTGACCTTATGAACATCATGACTTGGTGTGCCTGACAGACTCACTCATAATTAGTAGTTACTGCTACAGGGTCCTTCAGTATCCCTATTAGTGTCTTAATTACAACGTACAATGAAATTGGTACCTTAAAGAACACATTTATTCTCTTACACTTTTGGAGGTCTGAAGTCCAAAATCAGCATCCCCAGGCCAATATCAAGGAGTGGGCAAGACTATACTCTCTCAAGAGGCTCTAAGGGAAGAATCCATTCCTTGCTGCTTCCAGCTCCTGGTGGCTTCCAGCTCCATCATTCCTTGGCTTATGGCTGCAACACTCCAATCTGTCTCCAAGGTCGCACTGCCTCCTCCTCATCTGTCTGTAGCAAATCTCCCGGCCTCCCTTTTATAAAGGTACATGGGATTGCATTTAAAGCTCAAGCAAATAATCCAGAATAATCTCCCCATCTCAAGATCTTTAATTAATTGCATCCACTGAGATTTTTGCCATATAAGATTCACAGGTTCCAGGTATTAAGATGTGGGTGCCTTTAGGGGGCCATATTTAGCCCATGGCAGTGCCTCATGGTCAGGCCTTTCCTGTCTACCAGCACTCAGTAGCAGGCCGAGAAACTGTCTTTCAAAAGTGTGTATTTGTTTGCCGAAGGTGCCGCGACTTTGCTATAAGCATCTTTTGCACATCCTGTCTGATCAGCAT
>PVKM010023677.1:0-21004 GCA_004027735.1 Carollia perspicillata | reverse complement strand
GGAATGACTAACAAAATTAATAGCTCACTAGTGAACTGTGGAACAACTTTAAATGGAGTAAAAATGGGTAATTGGATTCCCCAAAGGGGAAGAGAGTAAGAGTTGGAGCAAATCATATTTGAAGGAATAACTGCTAGGCACCTTCTAAACATGGTAAGGTGAACTCCCTTCAGCTTAGTGAAAATCCAGTCTCATCTTCTTTTTTTTGAACTTGTGACTGAGCTGAACGTTGCCAAAGGACAGACTCCCATGGAGTAAATAAAGCTGATGCAGGCAAAGGACACTTTCCTTCATTAATTGACCTGAGACGGCTGAAAGAACTCTAAATCCTCACTGAAAAACGAATGGTGGAGTAAATGGCCACCTGGTTCCAGAATGAGAACACTGTGAGCCTCAGGACAGTCCTGTCAAGGCTTAGCCACCCACCTGGCAACACTCCTGGGGATTCACACCCATCTTCTGGGCTCTTGCCATCAAAGAGCTTCTTGCTTTCTCTTTCATTCCTCTTCTCCCAGATCTCCTTGGTCTAATGTCTACAAAAGGTCCTCCTTTATTGTTTCCTCATGTACTTTATAGTTACCTATGGATTATGGTCCCCTGGAGATTAAAGGTTTCATAACATGTAAATCCATAATACTGCTAATCCATTTGTATTTTAGCAACCACCGCCACTCACTCTGGCCTGTGTCTAGAGCAGAGCATGTGAGAATGATCACTTGTTTACTTAGAAGAAAAGGTAGGGAAAGAATTTTTTGGAAAAAAAGTTTATATTTCAAACATTTCTAGACAGAAAATATTTTTGAGAGTTATACTTTGTAGTGTGACATAGTTTTCTTTGAACCTTTTTTTAAAAAAATACAGGTTTCTGGGATACAATTCTGCAGGACACGATCTGTATATTGTATTGTGTGCTCATACCACAAGTCAAGTCACCTCCATCACCATTTATCTCCCCTTTACCCTTTCCTACTTTCCCATACTCCCCTTTCTCTCTTGTAATCATTATACTGTTTTACTGTTGTTTGCTTAATCCCTTCACCTTTTTTATCCAGCTCCCTAGGCCCTCCCTTGTGACAGCTGTCACTCTGTTCTCTCTCTCTCTGAGTCTCTTCCTATTTTGTTATTTCGTTCATGAGATTCCACATACAAGAGAGATCATATGGTATTTGTCTTTCTCTTACTGACCTATTTCACTTAGCGTAATACTCTCCACGTCCATCCATGCTGTAGCAAAGGGTAAGATTTCCTTCTTTTCTATGACTGGTTAGTGTTCCATTGTGTAAATGTACCACAGTTTTTGTTATCCACTTATCTTTCATTAGGCACTAATTAGGAATTTTTTTAATTGTTTTTAATATAATTATAGTATTGGGCCTCTGTTTATACCACCTAAGTTCTGAGTATAAACAGATGGAGAAATTATCAAAAAATTGGGCCACATGTGGCATAGCATCCTGTACACTGATCCACTTTTTCTCAATATGCTTTACTATGTTCAATAAGACATTTTAGGTAAAGGGCACAGAAATTATCAAGAGTAACGTCAGTCACAGAACCAAGAAATGTATCCAGAAATATCTCTTACAGATATTGGAAATAATCTCATCATAAATTACCAGCTGCTAAATTCAGTGATGAATATTAGTTTTATATGCCACTATACTCTTATTTTTTTGAATAATGTCTATTTAAAGAATAGGCTGTATTGTAGAGAGTATCCAAAAAAGTATCAAATCTTTGTCTCATTCACACTAAGCAGTTTCCCACTTTTTTGTGTTTGCTAAAAATACAATGGGAAATCAAATGACTATCTAGAGTGATTTTAAAAACTCGATATTATAGATCTTGTGAAATCCTGCCTGATTTCAGTCCTGTGAGTACCTCACTGTCTTGAGATGGCAAATGTGTGGCTCACAGAGCAGTGCACCGTTCCAGCGTGGCAGGGAGTCTCACCTACATAGTGCTGTGTGGGCACGACGACATAATGTGTATATACTGTGCGTTTTTCTCCAGGCTGGTCCGGGCATTTTTAAACCACTTACTCAAAGACTACCCCCATCATCCTATTTTATAATTTTTACTCCCAAAGTTTAGTGAACACAAACTGGACCTTGTGCTGTGGTCAGGAATTCTCTAGGATCTTCTAAAATGCAGAAGGCATGGGAAGTCCAATGGTTGTAGATGCATTAAGAGCTGTCTCATCATATTGAAATCCTGAGGAAGATAAGAAATTGAAGAAAACACCATTAAAGATGCAAATGGGAAACATTGATGGGCAGGGTCCAGAAGTAAAACGCAGCTTCAATTTCTTTCTCCTACTCTCTGCTTTCCAAAAGGACTCTGTAAGACACCTGAGAACTCGCTCGTGCACTCACGTGCTCTCTCACTCTCTTTGGAGCCCTGTCTCTCAGGTAGGGACATGAGATCAAATAAACTGGAGTCTAAGACAGATAAATTTCCCCTTCCCGTATCCACAGAAGGAAGCGCTGATACCCCGGCAGCTTTAAACAAACTTTATTCTCAGATGTTGGTTTTTAGAATATCCATTCCTATTAAAAGGAATCAAGAGCTTCTTGGAAAAATGTCTGATTTCAGGACTGGCACAAAGAAGGAACAAGATGAAAATGGGACATCTTGGTGAACCAGAAACTAAGAAAGTGCCCGAGAATGTAATGGGAACATGTCAAAAATAAATAAAAAAAGAAAGAAAAAAATTACAGACAGCTTGATGGTATTCCCATTGGCCAAATCTGGGTACAGTTTGAGCATCAAAATTAGTGAGGACCACAGTGGCGTATAGCCCATTGAATAAAGCAGGAAATCATGACTCTACTTAATAATAAGTAAATAAGCAAGTACAAACATAAACAGAGGAGAAACAAGAACATTGTAATAAATAAGTGTGCCGACTGACAGGTGTGGAAGGAGTGATGGAGTGAAAAAAAAAAACAATCACTAGTGACCATCATGGTAAAGATTAATTCAGGCGAAGCACGTCAGGGGGTGCTACATCTGTAGAAACAGCTGAATGAGGAGCAGGCTGTTGGCAGGTTCTCAAAGTGTCTGACCACAGGCTGCTGAGGAGTAACAAGGGAAAACGGGAACTGAACAGTGGGGAAAGCAAACGATGTGTTGATCTATGGCCCAGATTGGCTCCATCGATGAGGAACAGCTAGGTGTCATTTGTTTGGGGATGCAATACACTGGGAAGGACACCTTATCACTCCTGCGTGATACCAGATGGGGTCGCAGAGCCTGCGTCTAATCATAAGAACACATTAGTCAAATCCAAATTAAGAAGCATTCAGTAAAATTACTAACCCAAGTTGTTTTTTTTTTAAATGCCAGTATTATTACCCAAAAAGGCTAAGAAACTCTTATAGATTGAAGGAGGTAAAAATATGAAAATTATAAACACAGCATCTTACCTCAGACTCAGTATATACACTATAGATTAAATAAATATTACCTCTATGTTAAACTTCCCGAATTGGAACACCTTCAAGTGTGTATATGAAAATATTTATTTAGGTTTGGAGAGTCGTATTACATTTTCTCCTACTTAGTAGTTAGTTTGGAGGAAAGAATTTCTTCAGCTGAAATGTTTTGAATGATATTTTCCTTATTTTCTTCTATAGTATCTTTATTGTTGTAGCTTTATAGTTCTGTGTTCTATTTTTAGATTCTTTTTGTAGACCAGTTTCTAGTTCAGAAGAATCCTTTTCTATCAGTATGGCAAAGTGCAGTTTCTTTCATGGAAAATGGTCAGTTTGGGCAGAAAGGGAGTGGTTGGGATGTTTCGTTTCTCTTTCATTTATGTGTGTCTCTTAATTTCACCCTCTTACTATCTTTTTCTCCTTTCACAGCCATGACTCTAGGTCCAATAGAAAACTGACATTATTTTCAGAACCAAAATTCCCTTCATTATATCTTCCAGCAGATTCCTAAAAGGGTCCAGACTCTTAACCCCTCAAAAACATGCTTAACTTATAAATGTAGTCTTATTTTCACTGCTGATGATGACAGAGAAAATAACATTTCTAAAATGGAAGCTAGGAACATACAATGTAAGTGTACGGTGGCAATTGTATTATTTTTGCTTTTCCTGTGTTTTTGGCTCACTCGAATAATAATGTGCTATAAATAGTGGAGCTCACCTAACATTGGACTGATAACTGATTATGGAAGGCTGTAAAATTTGTTAAGTTTTTGAGTGGACTCTTTATCAACAGTACCGTGGATCTCCCAGCTTTTTGGTATTTTGTTTTTTGAAAGTTCAGAGAACTCCTGCCTCTGTCACAGAAAGTCATGCTCACCTGTGACTATTTCTCAGTTACAGGCTTCTTTCTCTTGGCAGCATTTCATAACACCTCGAAGCAGAATCAATCCTACCCTTCCCCACATTTCCACAATCCTTCTCCCATTACATGGTTGCCCACGGGTGGCTCACCCCCACAGCGATCACAGAGGACCACACCTCTGTCTACTGACTGAATTGAGTGGGATAGTACAAGTGAACCACATTTAAGTTTTAGCTCAGCCCTTAAATTTTCAAAGTGGGTCCTGAGTCAAATTTGTGCCTAGACCACTTGTCTGAGGGGCCTTACATGTTTGGTGTAGAACAATAGGTAAAATGCTAGGGGCCATTTTTCCCTGAAAAGAGCATGGCAGAGAAGAGAGAGAGAACTGACAGAGAATGAATAAGAGAGAGAAAGCAGAGAGGCAGTCTGTCCGCGCAGGACAGCACCTGGAAGCTAGAATCCAGGCCAGGTCAAAACAGACTATGGTTTTAGGATGATGATCCGCATACACGTTTAGGTATTTCCAACGCCACGATGGGCTGCAACATGAACTTCTGTGCCTCCCTAAGACTTGAGTAAAGTTTTTTAAAAATATACACAATGCATGTAAGGTTTTTGTTTTTATAAACACTAAGGAAAATGCTGTTACATGGCTGGGTCAAAACCATTAGAATACGAACTGAACACACAGAACAGTGACAGGATTCTGAAAGGAACCTAACTCAGGAGAAGCAGAAACCCAGAAGGAGGAAAGACCACAAAATGATAGGCCTACGTGATGATTTGCTACATTCTCGAGTAGGATTTTCCAGGAAATGGGGATTGAAGGCTTAAAGTTATCTCATTTAGTGTTAAAAAAGCAGGGTGCCCCTGCTGATTTCTAGGATTTATTTGTATCTCACACAGTCATAGCACCTCTCACATAGCAGCCTATATATTTACTCTGGAGGTGAGCTCAAGATTTTATACCTGTACACACACTCTCGCTAGTTATAGAAATGAGTGTCTAGTGGAATGTATTTTAGCATGGCAATGGAAATTATCCATTTCCATGGAATCTGTAGATCAATTTTGGAAGAATTAAAAACTCTTAACAGTGTTTAGCCTTTAAATTCATAACAAGAGTATGTTTCTCCATAACTGTAGATTCTTTCCTCACATATCATTTTAAATTTTCAACATGTAAATCTTGCATAGTTTATTAAATCTATTCTTAATAATTTTATAGTATTGATAAATGGTATGGTTTTGATATATTATAAATGGTAGTTGGTATTCTAATTTTCAAATAATAATTTTTGCTCACACCTACAAGTATAATTTATATTTTATGTCTTATTCTAGTATCTTGTCTGTGACCTTGAAGAATTCATATGTTAATCACTTAAATTGGGGGGGAGAATAAACAGGTTTCTTTTTTTAAATCTTCATGCCTTATGTATTTTTTTCTTTCCTTATTGCATTCACTTGGACCTCCAGTAAAATGTTGCGTAGAAACAGTGACATCAGACATCCTTAGCTTGTTTGTGACCTTAGAGGAAAAATGTTTGGTGTTTCCCAATTTATTAGGATGTTCCTGTAGCTCTACACCTTTCATTAGATAGGATTATGCAAAGTTGCTACCAATGATATAAGCAAATGAGTTTTTCTACATTATTTGTGCTGTTAAACATTTAGTATTTTTAATGCATTTTTGGAGGCATTTTAAAGTACATTTTTTAAGTTCACATTTATAGCACTATACTAAATCTTTACAAAGACTATACTTTCAGGGATCATTTCTATAGTTCTTTACTAAATCTTTACAAAAATATATGAAAGCTAGTTACTGATGCAGAATATTAAGAATATTAAATTATAATATTATATTTTTCTGTGGAATAGCCAACATTAATCTTCCTCCTAGTGAAGATTTGATTATTTAAATAGTCACAATTTATCTAGAGTTTGATGTTTCCAGATTTGCTACCTACATTAAGGACATTATATTGAGTCCTTAATATATTTAATGCAACAAAACCCTGCTCATTGTTTTCTACCTTGTTCATAAAGACTAAAATGGCAATCCCTGTTAAAAGCCCGACTATTTGGTACTATGTATTTTGGATGAAGGGAGGGTCAAAGCTGGGGCATATGTCCCTTCTTTCTTATCTCAGTTGACTGTGTTGGTCTGACTTATGTGAAGAGGGTGTCTGTGCTCTGTTTCCTATGAGCTTCCAGGAGAAGCCCTTCCCATGGAGTCAAGTACAATGTGCACACTCACCGGCGAGAACTCTCGGTGGTCTTCACAGCTCGAGCTTTTGGTGAGCACCATTGCTCAATGGCAGTAATACCCAGAGAATGCACTACATTTCCTCTCCAACTTAAAGCAGACCATAGATGTAAATTAGTAATAAGAAAGCCCTAAGAACCACCCACCAATGTTCATTTCTATAATCTTGTAGCTGGCATGAGGATACATGGAAACAGGTATGACTTAATTTTTTCTGTAAGCTCTTCTCGAATTGCTCAAGATTTCTGTAGGAAACTCAGACACTGTTAGATTCCCCTTGTACTGTAACTTCAGTAATTTGATTTTTTCTATGAATGAATCTATCCATCATAGTAAGTGCTGCTTTTATTTATTCATATTGATTTACTTTTATTCAACACAAAACCCTATTCAGATTGTCCCACTGAAGGCCTTAGTCATTTTCTGATTGTCTACTAAATTGTGTTTTAAAATTGACATAGGGCCTCAAATCACACTGAGTGAACGGCTTATGATAAAACAATCATTTTTTATGGTAAAGCCATGCCTGGTATAATTTACTTTTCTGCTAAATGGACTCAGTTCCAAGTAGGATTAAACAAATGTCCTTGAAATAAACTTTGTAGTGGGAAATAAACAAACCTTGATGGGAATCCAGACGTTAGATTATCCTCTCGGCCCAGCTACTTCCTGACTCTGTGAATTTGGAAAATTCACTTGTTTTCACTGTCTCGTCAGTGAAATAAGGCTGTGTTCATGTTTTCTTGCAACCCCCTTTCTTTGAACTCTGAACCTCTATGACGTTAATTTATGATTACTATTTTTATCTATGACAGTACATTGAACACTTGGAAAAAAATGGTATGTCTGTCTTATTTACTGATTTGATGCCTCAAAAACTTCATAATCAATGGGGTCATTTTCATTATTTAGAAACACATGCAGAGCAGTAAGGGTGGAACTCAATATTGACTTTTTGTCGTTCTTTCTCATAAGTTTATCTGTAATGTTTTGAATATAGTTTTTCGCTAATCTCATTTCATCTGATCTTTTCATTCTTTACCGAGTATAGAATTCTATAATTCTTTAGTGCATATATATGTTATATATTATATACACACAACATATATACATATATATCATATATATTAGTTAGTATTGCTGCTTATTCACAATTTTGGAATTTTCTACTTTGAAATAATAGCTGTAGGCTTTCAGGATAACAAAGTCAATATCAAAGTGGCCAGTGTTCATGCCCTGACTGGTATGGCTCAGCTGATTGGATTGTTGACTTGTAAACTGAAAGTTTATGTGCTCAGTCCTGGTCCAGGCAAATACATAGGTTGCAGGTTTGGTCCCTATCAGGGCACATGGGAGTCAGCCAATTGATATTTTTCATATCTATTTTTTCTCTTTCTCTCTACCCCCCTTCCTCTCTCTCTGAATTCAATGAAAAAAATGTCCTTGAGTGAGGCTAAAAAAAGTTAATAAATAAAAAATGGCTGACATTCTAACTGACATTTTATAACTATAATTTTATTAAGGCATTTTCTTCACCCACAGTAGGAATTCTATTCCCAGAAGTATCTCTGTTCCCAGTGATCCCTGGAGTCTATGCCCTGCCCAGGAAAATTACCATCTCATAAGAAGATATTCCCAAATATTTATGTCAAAATACCTATTGTAGTTTGAATTTAATATTTTATTAACTGTGCAATAAACACCTCATACCCAAACATCAATTGTAAATCAGCATTAGATTCTAAAGTTAAACCTCAAGAAATAGAAACTTGAAAAACGCTACTCACCCAGGTGATCAAAGCTGACATCAACGGCAATGTCTCATTCATCGTCTACAGCCTTGACATGGTGTGAGGAGAACAGCATTTTCGTCTGTGGTCTTCTTCACCAAACACCTAGTCTCAGCCTCACTCACCATGAGGAAGGCACCGTGCACATCCCAGATGAAGGACATTGTAAACAATATCTAACCAGCACCTCTCAGGACAGTAAAGGTCATGGACAACAGGAAGATCTGGGAAACTATCTCGGCCAAGGAGAGCATCAGCAGACAAGAAAAAACATATCATATAATAATCTCAATGGGATTCTGGACAGGAAGAGAGCATTAATTAAAAAACTAATGAAATCTGAATAGGGGCTTTGATTAATACTATATCAATATTTATTCATTAATTGTGACAAGTGTGCAATACTAATGGAGGACACTAATACTAGAGGAAACTGGGCACAGTGTGTGTGGAAATATCTGTTCTACATAATTTTTCTGCAAATCTAGAACTATTCTAAAAACTAAACATTAAAAATTAAATTAAAATGTGACTGATACTTAAAGTAGTATCATTATACAGCTGCTGTCATAAACTAAATATTAAGAACATGATAGATGCATTTGGTATGGAAAAATGTTGAAAACATAGTATATGAAAAAAGGAAGTCACAAAAAACATACTGTGACCCATGAAAAAATGTAAATACACACATATATGTGCAAGCAGGTATTTGGAAGGCCACACACTGAAGCGTCATTACTTTAAGGCTAGCAGTGGCCTTTAGGGCTGTAGCAAACTCTGTACCTGTGGGCCTAGGTTTTTTGGTATATACTTCTCAAATTTGAATATATGATAATGCATGAGTATTTGTAGATATTTGTACATTATTTATGATTTAAAATGAATGCCTTGTATACATTTTAACTTTTCTGCCTTTCACTCCTGTAATATCAAGTATTTTCTCCAGGGCATCCTCTGAGGAGCATATAAGCAAGAATAAGTTGCCCCCAGGGTAAAGAGGAAAATTAAGAAAGCAAAACAAAACAAAAAGCCTACTTTATTCCTATTAGTTACTCCATATCTTTTTTTAATTAAATGTATTGGGGTGACATCGGTTAATAGATTGATATAGGTTTAAAGTGTACAAGCCTATGATAGTTGACCAGTATATGGCATTGTGTGCCCACCACCCACAGTCAAATCTTCTTCTATCACCTTGTATTTGACCCCTTTTTCCTTTACCACCCCTGCCCCGTTTCCCTCTGGTAACTACCACACAGGCCATGTGTCTTTGACTTTTCAGGGTTTTGTTTGTTTATCTGTTGCTTTCAGTTCTATATCACACATATGAGTGAGATCCTATGGTTCTTTTTCTGTCTGACTTACTTTGCTTAGCATGATATTCTCAAGCCCCATCTATGTTGTTGCAAATAGCAATAATTCATCTTTCCTTGTGGCTAAGTAATATATGCTGGAAGTTTCTGCAGAAATAACATAGTGGGAACAGTTCTTAGTTCCATAACTAAGGGTTCTGGGCAGATGTTGGTTAGCACTGCAGCTGGGACTTTGCATCGCATACTTGATTGCTTCTACAATGAGCATTGACGCTGTGTGTGTCCTGGTGTCTCTCAGTACAGGGCCTGATACAAAACTAGGATACCCAATAACTGTTGATCAGGAGATCAAAGAGGATGCCGGCACTCTGACCATCCTCATCTTTACTAACGCTCCCCTCAAGCACGCCCAGTCTTTGTTCTCCGGGATGAGCCCGCTCTCTGCTATTGCCGAAGGCAAAATAACTTCCTGAACCTCTCACTGCTTTTGCTCTCACAGCCCTTCCAGTCTCGCTCAACACCAAGTCCAGAGAGGGCCCCTGAAAACCTAAATAAGAGCATGTCTTTCCTCCAAACCTTCCAGAGCTTAGCGTTGCCCAAGGATATGTATCCGGAAAAGGAAATAAGCCAGTGAAAGCTATGTTTTCAAGCCATGGTAACTGGATCCCAGCCCCACCCCTGGGGAGCTCTAAGGGACAGTGTGAATGAGGCCATGAAGTAATTGGAACCAAGATACCAAAGAGCTGGAATTTTGTTAATAAAATGCTGTCAGTCACTGGTTGAGGGATGTGGGAAAATGGGGTGGAAGGAATGCATCAACCCTCCGCATAGCCCAGCCTATCCATCCTTGAACCTACCAGACATTAGTAGTCAAAGAGAACACTCAGAGTTCTAGAAGGGAAGTATACCTAGGAATGATGAGGGCCAAAGGGATATGGATGTTTGGCTGACTGCACCTGCTAAAAAGTCTTTTCTCAATGAATTTTCTTTTTCTTACATACTTTATTTGTTTTCTAGCTCCATAAGCATCCTTCAGGAAATAGATGGCATGCTGAAAATGGATAATTGGACGGAGTTTAACAACAATACTGTTTGCAAATATGTGGGCAGATTTAAAGACCCCCACGAAGTTAGGAGAAAGCTAGATGGACTAACGCTATTTCCACTGCCTGGAGGACCAAGGGCAGGAACAGATACTTGAACCCACAAGAGCCATAGCTCCTGTGTAATTAGAGGAAACTGGCTATTGTCATGCATTAGCCTAGTAGGATTCTGCAAAATAAAACTAAGATTGGCCTCTTCTGCCACCTCTGATCTCCTGAACTCACTTTTCATTGGTCAAGCTGACAAGAAGCCACAGAAAGAGGGAGTCCAGCAGTTAAGTGGAGGTCAGAACTCACAGCACAGCGGGGTAGTGTGAGGCGGGTCCAGGGCAGCGAATGGAGACTGTCTAGCCTATCCCGACGCGATGTGAGCTCCATGAGAGCATAATCTGTTCTAGCTCTATTGAAATATATTTGACCTATAACAAGTTTAAGGTATGTTGTACAACATGTTGAGTTTATACATTTATGTATTACAAAATGATTACCAGCATAGCCTCAGCTAACACTTTCATCAAATCACATAGTTACCACTTCTTTTTCTTGTGGTAAGAACATTTAGGATCTACTTTCTTAGTGATTTTCAAGTATGTAATACAGTATTATTAATGACAATCACTATGTTGTATATAAGATTCCTCGAAATTATTCATTTTATAACTTGAAGTGTATACCTTCATTCCCCACATCTCCCATTCCCTAGAAGCTCAATTCTAGTCTTTTTTTCTGAGTTAAGTTTTCTTACATTGCTCATAAAAGTGATGTCATGTAGTATTTGTCTTTCTCTGTCCGAACATTTCTTTTAGCATAATGCCCTGAACATCCATCCCTCTTGTTTCAAATAGTAGGATTTCCTTTTTCCTCATGGCTGAATTAATAGTTCACTTTATGTGTGTGATTTTTATCTGTATTTTTGTCGCTGCAGGATGCCCTGAGTGCAAGTGCAGTGCCTGGCTATGGGTAGCAATGATGTTTAATGTAATAGTCCATTTAATGTTTGAATTCACTCGTGATACTTTTGTTGTTCATTATTAACTATTCCAGACTTGTGTTTTCTGTAATTTTTGCTTTCCAAAATATGAGATGACTTTTGGAAAAAGCCATTCAGACAGGTGTGCGGTGATATGTCACTGTGGTTTTGACTTACATTTTCCTAATAGTCAGAGATGTTGAGCATCTTTTCATATATATGCCTGTTGACCATCTGTGCGCCTTTCTTGGAAAAATGTCCATTTTAAGTCCCCTGTCCATTTTCCCCCCTGCTATTCTTTTTATTTGTTGTTTAACATTATTTAACTAGATTTTTTTGTTTTTATTGACTTGATCGAGGTGACACTGGTTAAGAAAATTATACAGGTTTCAGGTGCACAGTTCTCCAACCATCATCTGTTCACTGTGTTGTGTGTCTACCGCCCCAAGTCAAGTCTCCGTCCACCACCATTTTTTAATCAGGTTGTTTGCTTCGTTGACATTAAGTTATGTAAGCCCTTTGTAAGTTTTGCTTGTTAATCCCTTATTGAGTGCGCGTTTCATAAATATCTTCTCCTATTCAGCGGGTTGCCTTTGTATTTTGTTGATGGTTTCGTTGTTTAGTTTGTTGTGTTCTCATTTGTTCATTTATGCTTTTGCTGCCCTTCCCTGAGGAGACTGGTCCAGAAAATATTGTTAAGACCGGCATTAAAGAGCTTACCGCCTATGCTTTCTTCTAGGAGTTTTATGATTTCCAATCTTAAATTCAAGTCTTTAATCCATTTCGAATTTACGTCTATGTATAGTAAGATAGTGGTGGCATTTTATTCTTTTGCATGTACCGTACCTGTCCACATGTCCCAGCATAATTTGTTGAGTAGACATTTCTCCATTGTTTAAAAATAACCACATACAGGGTTGGGCAAAAGTAGGTTTACAGTTGTAACACAAATCAATAATACAGTAACTATAATAGTAAGAATAAACACAGTGTTTTACACACTCACAACTGAGTCTACCTTTGTCCACCCCTGTGTGTGTGAGTTTATATCTTCATTCTCTATTCTATTGCATTGGCTAATAACACTTTAATTTAAAAAGTAATAAAACATAATGGGACCTACAAGTAAGTGAGTTGGTACCTCAACATTGTGATCAAATATCCTTATATTTTTAGAATGTATATTTATAGGGGAGCTTCTAATCATGATGATTAAAAATAATAATCATCATCTTTAAGTCAGCTCTTCTCTTTCCTCTTCTGAATGAAAGTATATGTGGGAAACTGCCCATTGTAAGTATCAGATGAGCATATGTCAGAAGAAAGAATTATTAAATTGCACTTGATCATTTCTACATTACTAAATTGAATCTTTCAATATTTCAGGATGTTACATTTAAATATCTAAGAAATATCTATTACAGTTTTGAATTATGTCTCATTTCTTATCCTTGCCTTGGGACATAGTCATTGATTCCAGAGAGTGGGAGAGAGAAAGAGAGAGAGAGAGAGAGAGAGACATCCATAGGTTGCCTCCCTTATGCTGTCCAGCCCGGTACCAAACTCACAACCTAGGCACATGTCCGATCAGGATTCAAACCCACGATCCTACAATTTACAGGACAGTGCTCCAACCAGCTGAGCCACAGTGACCAGAGCATTCAGATTTTTGTTGAAACAGTAGTTTAACAAGAAGGATTGGTTAAACACAATATTGTCATACTGAGATAAACAATTTTCTTTAACTTCATTTTTTCATACTAAACTATATTTATTTTCTATTCATCGAAAAAATGCAGCATCCTTGAACTTGTGATAATTTGTTATAGGAACCCTAAAAAAAGCTAATTCAAATAAAACATAGCACTAAATCAGTTCTCATCCATTGATGTTCATTTTTGGAATATTAATTCTGGAAACAAAGAACTGAACACAACTTTATGGAATATCAGGAGGAAGAGACTATCCTTGGTTTTCATCAGCAAGTATTTCTATCTGTCAGTTTGCACCTAATGAAACCAGATTGGACAACTGGCCAGATGCTTCCTTTACCAGTGTTTCAGTCACCAGAGGATCTGGATAATATGAAGTTCCCATGGTAGCATCAACTTATTCAGAATCTGAAATTTATAAAGAGAGACAATATGTATATTCTGGATGCAAAAAAAATCATGTATTATCTGACTATTAAACTTATCAACCAAAAATTAAAACTAACAACTGTTTTGGAAAGCCTTCTAATTATCAAAGACTATATGTTCGACCCTGGGAATAAAATGCTGAAGGAGACAATATCCCAGACTTCAGGGGACTGGAAGGAACTTGAATGTGGTTGTCAGGTGCAATTCTTGAGTAGGGCAGAAAGAAATGAGGCTACGCTACAGAAGTCCAATATGTTGTGTCACTTTGGGCTTTTTGCTGAGGGCATTAGGAAGTCACTGAGGCATTTGAAGTTGGGAGCAAACAGGATGGAATTTGTTATGTAGAAGCCAGCCCTGGACGCAGAGTGGGGAAGGGCATGGGCAGACAAAATCCGGTCCAGGCTGAGTGGCTGGGCAACTAGAGTCAGTATGGCAGGAAAGGGATGAAGTGGCTTCGAATACAAAATTGACAGTAAAAAGCAACAGTGAGTGAATGGATGGACTGAAAGGATATTTAAATTGTGGGAAGGATGGGGTGGAGAGAGAAGGAGGAGGCAGCTTCCAGTCTAGGAACTTAGTGGAGGGAGTGGTGCACTACCCTGAGGCAGGAGGCCCGGGATGAAGAGGAGGGTCAGGGTAGGAGATGCCCAGGCAAGTACAACATGCTCACGATACAGATTTATTGCTGCTTGCATTTTATTCTTGATATGCCCACCCAGTTTCAAACAGACTTTTTATTCTTTCGAATGAACAGACTACTATCTCTTTATGAACATTTTTTTATTGATTTGGCTCATTATTTATTTGAGCAGACCAATAAATTTTAGTCCAATGTCACAAATAGCAAAAATGTTCTAGGCGTTGCATGGTTAGAGTTACTTGTTTTAAAATCACAATAAAAGGAGAAAAAAATTTTCCAGAATTGAGATAGTTATGCAAAATGTAACTTTTAGTAAGTTTTAGATAGCTCCATGAATAGTTGTTAAACTTCTCATTAGGTCATATATATTTTCCTTAACTTTTCAGATAATCATTCAAACCTGAGAAGGTTCAGGTTGATGATAAACATAATGCTATAGGTGAAGCTCAATTGGTTCTCTTGAGAGATATTGGAAGTACAATAATGATAAATTTATTTAAACAGAAAGGAAAATTCATATTTATACATGGAAATACTCATTAAAAAAAGAGTACAAACACTGTTGCAGAATGGAACTACATCCCCTCAGTGGGCTGACCCTAGCCCTCAGCCTTATTCTCAATCCTGAAGTCTGTTTGTTCTGAAACTGGACAGACTCTGGGTTCAGGTCCCAGGGGATGTAATAAATAGCATGTAATAAGAGAGAGTGGAAGTGGAGTTGTCTGGGGTGGGCAGTTGTGTTGGGGGGGAAATGGAGATAACTGTACTGAACAATAATTTTAAAAAGATGGAAAAAATAAAATGTGAAAAATAAAAAAAAATACTAATATCTAGAAATGAATTAGGGAAGTAACTGGGAGGGTTGGATCACATTAGAACTACTCGTTTTCTACAAATTTTATCTTTTTGAAATTAAAAAATACTAAAGGAAAGGATTACTGAATTCTGTGAAGTCATGAGGCTAGTTCAAGGGCCATCCTTTTTGGCAGAACTAGCATCACCATTAGTCATCTATAGATAATCAGATATTCTATTCCCTTAATATTTCAAATTCTCTAAGATAACACTGTAGAAAATAGGGGATGGATTCTTTACTCTTCAATTCTTCTAAAGTTATGTTATTTTAACTCTTCAAACTGTTCCAGAAATTTATGTGTACAACTTGATTATTTGCTAGAAAACTAATAAAGCTGAGATCATCTGAATTAATTTTCTTTATTAAAAGTATTAGGGTAACATTGGTTAATAAGATCACAGAGGTTTCAAGCATACATTGCTATGATGCATGATCTGTGTATGGCATTGTGTGCCCACCACCCAAAGGCAAATGATCTTCTGATCCTCTATCTTTGGTTCTCTTTGCACTTTACTAACCCCCACCCGCTTCCCTCTGGTAACTGCCACACTGTGGTCTGTGTCTGTGAGTTTCAGTTTTACATCCCACGTTTTAGTGAAATCATATGGTTCTTAGCTTTTTCTGACTGGCTTAGCTTAGCTTTTTCTGACTGGCTTACTTTGCTTAACACATTCTCAAGGTCCATTCACATTGTTGCAAATAGCAGCATTTCCATCTTTTCTATGGCTGAGTAACAGTCCACCGTGTGCGTGCACCGCATCTTCTTCATCCAGCCCTCTAGTCACAGACACTTCTGTGGTCTCCATGTCTTGACCACCATGAATAATGCTTCAATGAACATGGGGGGCATATATATATATTTGTGAATAAATGTTTTCTAATTTGAGGGGATAGATACCCAGAAGGGGGATTGCTGGGTTGTATGGTAACTCTATTCTTAATTTTTGAGAAACCTCCATACTGTTTTCCATAGTGGCTGTAGCAGTTGACATTCCCACCCGCAGTGAGTGAGAGTTCCTTTCCCTCCACAACCTCTCCAATTTATGTTATCACTTGTCTTAGAATTATTGGATAATAGCCATTCTAACACATGCAAGGCAGTATTCCATTGTAGTGTTGATTTGCATTTCCCTAATAGCTGGTGCAGTTGAGCATCTTTTCATATATCTGTTGACCATTTGTGTGTTCATATTGGGGCAGGTATCTATTCAGGTTCTCAGCCCATTTTTTAATTGGATAGCGTGGTATTGAGTTAGAGTTCTTTATCTGTTTGGATATTAACCCCTACTTGGAGCTGTCATTTGCAAATATCTTCTCCCATTCAATTAGTTGCCTTTTTGTTTGATTATTGGTTTCTTTGCTGTGCAAAAACTTCTAAGTTTGATGTAGTCCCATTGATTTATTTTTGCCTTTATTTCTCTTGCCTTTGGGGTCAAATTCATAAAAAGTTCTCTAAGACTAAGGTCTATTAGTAGCTGTGTTTTCTTCTATGTAATTTATCGTTACATAATTCTAAGAAATTAATCAGAAAGTTCATTAATTACATATATAGGCTATTTGTAATCAGATTCATAATAATAACAAAATATGGTAAACAGTCTATGGAACATTTAAATTAATTTTTAAATTAATATTTAAATGTAAACCAAAACAAATTCAGATTAACAAAAATGGAAGTATAAAATATTCAATTTGGAGAAGTGTGAAGGAAAGAAACATGCTAATATATCACTGATAAGAGTATAATAGTACTAATACACTACTGATAAGAGTGTAATAGTTACAAATTTTTGGAGAGGAACTAAACAATATTTGGCAAGTTAAAATGCTCATTTCCTTTGATTTAGCAATGGTACTACTAATAATTGAAAATAAGAAGCAGTTTAGATAAGAAATGAAGATGCTTATTATAGCCTATTTACAATAGCTAAAAAACAGAAAGTTATTTCAAAGCCCAATAGTAAGAACTAATTAAATACTTTATAAAATGACCATTTATTGGAGTAAGATGCAAATGCTGTAAAGACTGTATTGATAGAAAATGGCCAGTAAATATTTGGTTGCAAAAGAATGGTGGGGATGAGTTTGCCGAGTACAGTGAGAACGCACATGCACTGAATTCCTGAAAGGATACAGCAAAAAGTCTCCACCAGAGCTTGCAAATGTGTATCTTTATTACTGTCGTCATATATATTTTTTCCAGGACAAACTGTAGGTTCATTCATTTAAAGCGAATGGAAAGGAAGGGTCTGTAACAGGATAATGCAGGGAAGCAGTTTATTTTTTAATATGCATGAGAACAGACATTATGGGAAATGAAAATTGTGTTAATTATCTGGAAATTAAACAAAACTAAAAGGTGCACAGTAACACCTTAAGATCTGAAGGCCATTTAAGAATAGGAAAATAAAAGCCGATTATACACTGCGTAAGTGTCTAATGGAGGACTAGAATTTAGATCTCCTCATTCCCGGCCCAGGGCTCTCTCCCATATTGATAGTATACCTGTGGCAAGAAAATCAAAGGGAAACAGGATGAAAGAAGGTGAAGGGATCAGCCAAAGAAATATATACACGGAGCATAGACACAGACAAGAGCGTGGTGATGGCCCGAGGGAAGGGGGCAGAGCTGGGAGGAGGTGGACAAAGGGGGAGGGAAATGAGGACATCTATAAAAATGTTAACAATAAACATAAAATTAAAAAAAACAAAATCAAATCAACTGAGATGCGATGGTTCTCAGCCATTATTTCTACCTTCTCTAAATATGTGGCATTGACTTTGAGTTCGTAAACAGATATGAAATTTTAGGGAGTTGGTCACGGGACACTGAAGTTTGATGTATACTGAATCAGAACATCTCTATTAATGTTACTGCTCTAAAGAGGATGCTTTCTAAAGCAGAGACGTATGGCTCCATTTAAGTCCCGCCTTAAAAGAAGAGAGGCTTTGATTTGGAGGCAAATAAACTATGTAGTAGTATTCTAAGCTTTAGTAAGGAAGAATATACCAAATACCTCTCCTATCACGTAAACCCATTTTCTGCCATATATAATGCACACCCACACTTTTGGTCCAAACTTTCAGGGAAAAAATATTTCATTTTAATATTTTAATTAATTTATTTTTATTTAGAAACAAAACCAATTATCATATCCAGGGTATTATCTTGATATGGATATTGTTATCGCTTTCTAGAGTTACAACTTTAATGGATAAGCATAAGTAAAAGAACTTAAACATTTATATAGATACAGAATTAGTACTACCCACATATAATGTGCATCCTTATCTTTCCCTCAAAAATTTGGGCAAAAAATAGTGTGCATTATACATAGCAAAGTATGGTAAGGGGACATGTCTCCAATAATTTCCTCCCTAAGCACAGGATAAGTACAATATCTGCACATATTATCTGAGGCAGCACCAAAGGATTGGTGTGTTGCTATAAATTACATATTTCTAATAATATAAAATGTCAAGTATCACTATGGAAAATGAGAAAGCATCACTAGAATATGAATGGAAAGACCATTCTCCCCTTTGTTACAATTGCTTTGCATTAAAAAAATAAATGACTTACTAACAAAAGCCCTTTAATTTCTTTATGTAGCTGTGTTTCAGAAACTACAAATAAATTTCATTATTTTAAAATAACAAGGATAGATTTTTTGTGATTTTTATTTTTTAAAAGATATTATTTCTTTTTAGAGAGAGTGGAAGGGAAGGAGAAAGAGAGGGAGAGAAACATCAATGTGTGGTTGTCTCTCTCACAAACCCTACTGGAGACCAGGCCCACAACCCAGGCATGTTCCCTGATTGGGAATCTAATTGGCAACCTTTTGGTTCCCATACCTGTGCTCAATCCACTAAGCAACACCAGCCAGGGCTCTTTTGTAATTTTTAATAGGTTAACAATAAATGTTTTCTTGGTTTTGTTCAGAATATTTCTTCCAATGCTCACTTAGATTGTCATTGATCTTTATAGGGTCTGGTACAAGTAATGCCCCTTTTTATTACAAAATCATAAGCTTATAATTCTTTGATATAATAATATGCCAAGCACACCATATGACCATTTAGGTGAAATGTTCAAGTTAAAACTATAAATATTATACCCATACTGTTACCCTATCAACCACACTCAAGCAGGCCTTACTTCTGCCAGAACCCGTATGTTGAAATTGATACATAGCAACCTAACATACACACTTGAGAAATTTAAAGTTACTAATTTAATAAACTGGGGTAAATAAAATGGAAACAACTGGCAAATATTTTAAGATGAAATCTGACACTATAACAATGTTGGTTTGCTTTTATAATATAATTGTAATTTGAATTAAAATACAATAATTAATGCAAATTGTATATTATAGATAATTAATATTTTTACGTATTTCAATTCCTACAAATGTTTTAAATTTAGTAATGTATGGGTAAATCTATTCTGCACAACAGATGATCTTACAAGATTAACTTGAAGTTGGTAGTAGACTAGTGAATTAAAATTTTCTTTTTCTATGCTGGGGAGCACTTTTAATGCAATTTAAAGTGTAGACATTAGTGTTCAGCATTGGAAATGTATCATTTTAGTGTTCGGATTAAAACCTCTATAAAGAAAAGGCACACATATTCCTTGAGTTCCCACCATATACATATGTGGTGTTGGAATTTCTGGATTGCACAGAAATTTCAATGAAATAGTTAAACATGCTAGCAGAGGGCATAATTTTTGTGAGAAGATTAGTGTAATTCAGTGGCTAATTACACATTTGAGAGAGGAGCTGTACTATGGACCTTATGTCTCCCTCTTCTTTGCTTCAGGAAAACAACTCTTTTGCTACTACTCTTTCGCATCAGACTCTACTGTGTTCTTTAACAGGGAAAAAATTCAGCCCTGTACTACACAGATCTCAACATCCCAGATGGCATTACACTTAATTTTCAATAGATGAGCATACATGTTTATAAAATAGTCGTAAAATGACATTTTGGTCCAAAATTTGCCTGAGATTTGTTGAAAGTGTATTTCTTACCTGCTTTTTTGAGAGTTGTCTGGGACTCAGGATCTTCAAAAGTGATAGATAAATGCGTGTGTTGTGTGTATTTGTGTGTGTACACAAATACGTTGTGCTCATAAAAATGTCACAGGATCTCCAAAATGCAGCTATTTGAGCTGCAGAAGAAACACATATGTTCTGGAGAGGAAGCAGCGTTGGGGGACCAATCACGCCGAGAGCTCTTGGAAAATACAACTGTGAACAAGAGACCATGGTCACATGGTTGGAGACAGCAGCATTTATTTTTTCACTAAAAATAAGAAAGAAGAGATAGACACAAGCAAGATACAGAAAAAAAAACAGAGTCAGACAGACAGAAAGAGAAAAAAATGAAATAGTTGAGATGGCACCACAGAGAGTGAAAGAATGAGGTTTGCTTCCTTCCTTTCATGGGTTGGAAGGTTATAAAATTGAGGATTTCCGCATCATCAGGAGAGAATAGCCCATAGCAAAGGGCACACTCTCGTGTATTAGAGGTCTTTGAGAAGCATGGGGAGGTTAGACAGTAAGCTTGTAATTGATGCCTCGGGGGATATGCCCTGACACCTGCCAT